>JAODAL010003693.1:0-168875 GCA_025379985.1 Phyllomedusa bahiana
CTACTGCTTTGATGTTTTTTACGCTTGCCTTTTTAAAACCTGGCACGATTTTTTTATGGGCTGGTTTTGAAGTGTAAAACCAAAAAGGAAAACTAAATAAAATTTTGGTTTTACCGTGCGAACAAGTCACACTTTGCATAATCTTAAAATAAACAGGCAGCATATTATGTGGCCCCTTCAACAGATTTTTTTTTCTTTTACATCAATGATTGCCTTCCTTATTCCACACACTTATTTTTCTTTTCACATTTTATTTGAACAATTTGTCGAAAATAAAACTTTTTGCTGTGATTACGGTAAAAAGAAATTCTTATATTTAAAAAAAATTTAAACATTTCCATATTTACCCCAATCATGAAAAAGGGAAAGGGATACAAATGTGGTTAGAGTTCTGCCCCTTAACGCCCCAACATCTTTGGCCACCCATCAACATCGGCTACTGTTTAATTTCTGACTACGTCGATTATCTTCTACATACTAATGAATCTTTTCCAAGTCTTTAGAGGAACACAAACCAGGCAAACCATCTGGTCTGGAAATTTCTGTAAGTTGGACAAAGATGAAAAGCTTATTAATAACAATCTAAATTGTTTCACAATAATGATTTTGTTAATAACAGCTCTTAAATAAACTTTGCCCCATTACCAAAACACAATTTCAGGTTTCAATTTTTTTTACTTAATATTGTTTTAAATCATAGCATTTAATTTACTAGTATTTGAGAGAAATACATAAAGGGTGATACCAACAAAATATATCACACAATACAAAAGACTTTCCTTAGAAGTATGGAAAAAAATATATGAATGTTTGTTTTATCAAGGCCAAGTCTTTACATTACATACCAGCCTAGAATGTATATTGTAACGTTGGAGTGATCCTTTCACGAAACAGAATGATACATTTACGAATGATCTTTATTAGGCTGCATAGCTATGGGGTAACAAAACAGAAAAAATAAAGATCATAGACACGTGACAGACAACTTGTATCTCCTAACCATATAGTACAAAATGTGCAGGCTTCACAGTATAATTTCGTGATTTACAATACAGAGTATGGAAAACAAGTTAGACCACAACAAGAGTAGAAATGTTCGGATTCTCAGATTAAACAGTTTTAGGGGAACTTTGGTTTATTACAAAAATAAAACATTGGATTTTTGTATTCGTTTTACTTGGGATAAAATACAAACGTCCTACGTTTCTACATATTATACCTTACAATCTTTCCCATGTGTCCATCTGCAGTGCACCGCCGTAAGCAGTGTGCTTGGTATTACAATAAACTGGTTATATGCAAGAATGGCTGACAGGTGCTATCACATATTTGAAGGTATGCCATTTCCTACTTCGGGAGGTACATTGCATAGCTTCCTGCATCATTGAAACGACTTGACCTGAGCTGCAGGACTTGCTGTTCTATACTGCTGTGCACAGTTCCATGAATCTTCCCCCATAAAGACTTCTTTCTGCTGCTGTGAGAGTGCAGGCTGTTGTGCAAATATCCAGACATGGTTTACTGTTCTGAGGTAGTCACCAGCTCAAACCACTGCCTGAGGGCATCACTCAGGGTTTCTGGAAGAGTGTTCACATCTCGAAGGTAGTAAAAGGGAAATGGAAATGTCCATGTAATTTTTTTTGGCATCTCTTTGGGGTCAGTAAAAATTGGCACTTTAATATCCAAGATGGAATCCTAAAAACACTAGGAGAATGTTAAGAGCTACAGTAAACATTACATAATAAAGGTAGACCCAGAGAGATTTTCAAGATGTATTAAAATACTTATGCTGAAGATTATATTTAGGCATTGTAAAGCAGTCTATTCAGATAGATTAAATTCATCTTTCGATTTTCATGCCAGTTGTCCTCTCAACAAAAATGCCCGTCAGAAAAAATAGTAGTTTATCGGAAAAATTTCATTTAAAATGAATTTAACCCCCCCAAAATAAAATTTTAACTTCCTAGCTCTATTGTAACTTCTTTACAAAACTCAAAAATAGATCTGAAATTATTTGTTACAATTCAGACAGAATGTAAGCTAGAATAGGCAATTATATCTTGCCTTATATAAGTAAGTTAGCTTAGAATAAGGAATAAAGACATTTTCTGGTCCATTAACTGTGATAAGACAGGCACTTTGCTCAGGTCTTTAACAACTATAAAAACCTAGAAAAATGTATAATACTTCCTTTTTATTTTACTTTTACTTTCAATTTCGCCATATGCCTGTTATTGACCCTCAGTGTGATCTAATCATCATTTGGTTACTAGCTCTGTGGTAAAAATGGAACAACTGCATACATTTACCTTGGAAGTAGGGTTGTCCAAAATAAGGAAAATAATAAATATGTTAGCATTGCGGGCTGCTTTTACTGCGCTTGTGACACGGTCCTTCCCCTCTACGAACAGTCCTCTTCCATCAGAGACTATTATAAGTAATTGAGCGGTTTCTGAAACAATTTACATAAAAATACATTAGGAATCTTTAGCCAACATGACATTTTAATCAGGCTGCTAACTATCCAGGTCTCCTTTTTTAGACTTTAAAGCTAGTGAACGGGGTTTTGAGGACACATTCATACAGTGCAGAAAAAATAAATGTCACGTTTCAAAGCTTAATATTGACTTACTAATCTGCACACTTAGAAATATGATAGGAATGCAGCAAGTTGATAGAATGACAATGGTTCAACGTTCGTTTAGCAAACAGTCTTTTAGTAGATCCTACACGAACGATTCTATAATATCTGGCTATTGTCAGATGTGTTATTCCAATAAGATTGGCACATTGTGGTTGTGAGTAAATACAAAAATGCCTGCTATCTAGGATGAAAGTTATAACCCCCTATAGCAAAGTGATAGCCTAGACAAACCTGCATATTGCAGTTTCTTTATTGTACAAAATCTTTAAGGTATACCCTGGCAAACACAACACTATGCTAAAACTGTATTGTTAACAGATCTGGTTAGTTTTTTTGTGTGGGTCTTCCAGTTGCTAATCAGTTTGTACATTACGATAAGAACAGACATAACCAGTTTCTAGTTCTCATGTAGCAAGCCTGTATGTGGAAAGAAGCTGAATAATACTAAAGATCTGTTTTTAAAAGAAGAAACAGCAATTGCAAAATAGATGGAGATACTACTTTCAAAGAGATCAGTAATACATTTAGTAAGATTATCAAAGGTAAGAGGTTTCATCTCGCCTCAAGAGGCACGTTCACAGCGATGTTAAGACACAAATTACATTATGTAGGACGCCTATTCAATGATGAATTCATTTGGCTTGTAAAAAAGCAAGGGAAAATAATTTTTGATACAAGCATAGAACTTCATTTTTCACACATTTGTACTCACCTGGATTACTGCTTTGAGGCATTTGTTGTGCTGCAGCAAACATGGGCACACAAGATTCTAAAAACTGTTGGGAGGAAAAAACAAAACGTTACACTTGAGAATAAAAGGCATAATCTTTTGGGTAAAATTTTTACTCCGTTACCCTGCGCCGCAGGTTTTTTTTAAAGGGGAAATTTGCACTGACTGAGTATCCTAGATCCAGACTGCTCACTAAATTGTTCATGGAAGGGATGTAGGAGCCTGACATTTTCTCCAAAACTAAGACAGAAACAGATTATGTAAGCATGACGATTCAGAAATGAGTCCTTATTTTGTTGAGTGTAAACTGAACCATTGTAATACAAAAAATTCAAAAAACATGGAACCCGTTTTTTGTTTTAGATATTGCTGGAGCTAAAATCATCACCTTTAACAAAAAGTTTGGGCCATGGCAAAAAGGGAAAAAGTTCCATTTCGTCCTTTTCTCTAACCTACATGTACTACATCAAGTTTTTACACACAGTGTGGTTTAGGAGTTAGTAAAGTCATTCTTTACAATATCTCTAGTAGTCTAAAGATGTTCTAGTAGCTTCGAAAATAGCATAAACAATATTATAAATTAAGATTCAGTAAAAGTTGCATACCTGTACACAGCAATTTGTCCAACTTCCAGGAGTGTCAGCGCATTTCCTATCACTGCCAGAGACTCGTACGCAAGCTAGAAAACAAGTAGAAGTGAATTTGTGAATTTTATTCAACCAGATCATCATTAACAAACCAGTTTTCAAATTGTAAAACACAGGCTACAAATTCTGACCTGTTTGGAGTGGTTGTCAACCATACTGGAGGAATCATCTATAGCTAAACAGATCTGGTATTCACGTTTGCTGGGCTTCATTCTGCGCAGCCAGATTTTGTCTTTTCTGAACTGACTGGCTATGTATGGAATCACTTTGCGCATATTCAGTCTCTTTCCAGTTCTGTAATCCCCTCTGCAATTGTGGAAAACAGTAGGTTAAAGAAATATGCTGCAGTGGATATTACATTTTTGCAGGGTCAACGGAAGAATTATCCTTTACTATCTATGTTGTTTAAGCATGTAACAAGATTTAGAATTGTAAAATAGGTTGGACTGTTCTCAAAATACTGCAGCCTAATACCAACAAAAAAAGATGTAAAATACACATTGTCAGAGAGGGGGCAAGGGGATTGAGCGAATATCAATGGTTTACTTTGATAAATAAAATATACAACATAGCACTAAACTTACTTGAGCTTTGCTGCTTTTGTAGGCTCTAGTATAAGCCTTAGCTGTTCACACAGTTGCTGAGATAGGGTGGCAGTGAGAAGGAGGTAATTCTGCCACATTTCAGCTGCTGCCTTCTCCTGAAAAAAAGATACTAGAATTTCATACAGGTAAGATAATACCTTTGTTAAATATTTTTGTATTTTATTGGGATGATGTGGTGGATGGATTAAATAGGATAAGATCACAGAAATATCACGTGGTGCTATCTGGGAGAAAGAAGACAACAGCATTTACAAAAAGTTAAAGGATGAGGGACTAGCTGCTTTCTTACAAGAAAATCGCACCACGCTTGTCCACAAGTTGTGAGTGGTAATGCACCTAAACTCCATTGAAGCATATACAGCGGAGATGCAACACCATACACAAGCAGACATGGATTCTGGAAGAAAACAACCATGTTTTTCTGATCCCGCATGAAGAGAGATCTGAACTTTAAAAAGAATGGCAACTGTAGAATTGCCGCAATAAATCTGCGACTCAGCCCTCGTGTGCCGGTTTCCAAATTCATGTTGCAAGGCCATACTGGGCATTATGTTTGAATTAACATCTCCTCTTTCCGATGCAAAATTGATTTATTTTGGTTCACAGATACAGGCGATTTAAAGGTGTGTCAAATTTAATGCCATCATAATTACTTCACATTTTGATTACAATTTGTGATACCATGTGTTAGTTTAATTATAATACAATATAATTGGTTACTTTTAATACACATACTTTTTGGTACGTAGGTAGTGACCTTCATATTACCTTTGTTTTGTATTTGCCGTATATCACCAGGTATTCAAATTAGTAATTATTAAGCTATTTACTGAGGTATGAGCAAAACAGCTTATCTTTACAATTGCTTTGGTTCTACTGAATACTAAGAAGTTGTTTAAGAAGTGGGTGGCCAGGGACTTTTTTATGGTCATCTAACAATTGTTTTGGTTATTTAAATACTAAGAGTGGGTGTTTCATCAACCTATGAGAATTTTATAGTCTTAAGAACGCTAGAAATTAGGAGAATAGGTGGGCTGAATGTAACGCTCTTCAAATAAGTAACACATTTCTCTGACATGTTTGGAAATCACAAACCCTTTCTTTTAAGACCCAAAAAACTAAATCATTTAGCCCTTTAATTCGTTAACTTAGGCCTAGGGGTATAATTTTACTCAGACCTAAGACAAAGGATTGACAGTACAGTACTCTAATTTATATTAAATGAACTTGTAGTCAAAATACTCACCTCCTCAACATCCCCATGTGTATACCATGCTTCAAGTTGCTTTTCAAGGTCTTTCCTAAGTTCTTCAAGATTTTGAGGAGACTGCTGGAAACAGAGTACATGAAATATAAGTGTTCAACTGCATGCCATTAACACCCATATTACATATAGGGAAGAAATTAAACCCTCCATAACAAAGCCAAAAGTACTGGCAAGCATAGTAGCATCATTTATACAAGTTCATATTTTAAACCATCATACAATATTATAGAGAATTCCAAGAGGTAACCTTTCGATGGTGACAAATAATGCTAGTCCTAGAAATGACAATCCTGCAGCCAGACAAATCTGAAAACTTCTGCTGACACGGCACTTGACGAATGTGTGCAGGCCTTTTGGGGTGAAATGTGTAAACGCAAGATACAAAGTAGTGAATGGAATCCAAGTGGTAATACCTGCACAGGGTGCTCTCTAAGAAGATCCCAGACAGTATGTATGGTCGACTCTAAGCTTCTTTCAGGTTTTTCCATGTCTACATTTGTCGGTTCAGTATCTCTAATCTGGATTTCATCTTCAATGGTTGCACTCTGTACTTCTAATTCAGTTTCCTTGGGCCCTGTATTTAAAACAGGCAAGTAATTTATGTGCTATAAGATTCACAGAAATATAAATAGCAAAGCACGACAAAGGGGACATATTTTTTCCAATGATATACATTGTTTTGAATACTTCATATTTTTGTGAACATTCACCTTGTGCCATGGACTCTCTTGACTTTGGTACCTCTGGTTTTAACTGTTCAATGCTGACAGGTTCAAGGCACTCCTCCTCCTGTGTCTCCCGTTCCACATCTTCCTGTGAAGCACTGTCATCTTTTTCCTCCTTCTGGGGCTGTATGGATTTCTCTTGTTCTTTACTGGCTGTATCTGCAGAACATACATGAACACCAAAAACCATGTAAAAACAAATATTTTAAAGTTCAAATACAGAGAAGTCAAACCGAAATGCATAAAGATAGGACATCTTAGATTTATTGTTTTTTCACTATGTACTGCAACATGTTACTCAGAATGTATTCAATGAGGCGAGTCTATTCAGTTTTAAGGGGTTAAAACTACTAACCATACAAAGGACAAAGAGACCAGTCTTAAGATAGCTCATGATATGGTCATGCAGGCCTCAATCACTTCTCAGCCTCACCTCTCAACTCTGAGTGACTGCTTTGGTGGTCTCCTGATTGAATGCTAGAGCGGGCATAGTAACTGGTGAGAAAAGGGGCTAAGTAAACATTGAGGACAGAGAACTCTGGGCACCAAATGTGAGGGTACCACCTGCTAAGACGATTATCTAGAGGTAAGTAACTGCTCAAACATGCAACCGAGCATTGACCCACTCCTGTCAAACCCACAAAATTGGACCAATGCTTTGGATGCCGGAAAGCCAAGAACATTTTAGCCTTGTTTAAAACAGAGACCTCCCACATCTCAGCCTAAATATAGTGCAGCAAATCTAAAGGAAAAAAGCTCAAACCTGGTTTGTCTGTGATATGATCATATCAGTAGACTGTGTCACTTCCCTATAATATTCATAAAGTTACAATATTATAAATATATAAAAATCTCATCTTTAAAGTGTACATGCACATAAGATAAAATACATTGGGAAATGTCAAATTTGCATAAGTCAATTAAGAGCTGCTAATAAGTACCATATGTCTGTGCATCATACGTCTCAGCTCCCTGCTTGATGTGCTCGTAAGCATCAGCTTCTTGTGCTTCATCTTTTGTTTGCTTGTTGCCATCTTCCATTTCACTGCTGGATTCCATGGTCTTAAGCCTTTTCTGGACTTGCTCATTATAATCCCCCAAAGTGCGATCATCATCTGACTGCCCTGGTTTACGCTTGGTACTCTAACAAACAATGCAGATTAGATAGATGTAGACAAAAACAAAAGGTTGCACAGTAAAAAATAAAAATAAAAAATTTACACTGCTGAGTAACAAGCAGCCTAAAATTCATTGTATCCAATCCTGCTGCACATTGTAACCCAATGTTGTCTGTAAGCAGTCACTTCACACAGACCAGGTCTGCCCTCATGATCACCTCTTCTCTGGTTCTGAGAACCTCACACACATTTGTGAATGGCATTGGCAGCTCTTTTTAGAACTTACTTTAAGCTTTGCTCTTTAGAGTCAGGCGGTCCTTTTAATGTAGCAGCACTCATAAGGTCTTTTTTGTGAAATCTGGAAACCGTTTTTACAGTACTTTTTTTAAAATTTTTATAACCATCCATCTCCTCTCCCTGGAGAGTCTGCTGTCACGGACAGCCAGTTCTCCACTATTGCATCTGCAGACTCTGAGGACGTTCAGGAATCTTCCTAGCACAGTCATTTGCAGACTGTCCAGTCCTTTATCGTATTTGGATGGTGTGAAGTGCTTAACAAAAACATTTCAGCACATAAGCAGGCAAGTACAAGTCCTAAAAAGTAATACAAAAAAAGTACTACTCGATCTCTTTTAGATAACTTAGGGACCCATTGCTCCAAATATCTTGGGCAGTCATGCCCTCAGCAAAAAAGTTATGCTTTGGATTCAAGAAACAAATGCAATCCAGAGAATCTCACTACAGGCAGTCCCCGACTTACATCCGTCCCCTAGTTACAAACGGAGACTTTTGGGGCATGGCTGGGCATGCTGACATCACACACTGAGTCATAATAACCAAGTGCCAGCATGCCACAGCAACACATGAGATACAGAAATTGAGGTGAAATCTTCTAAACAGGGGCACAAATAGCAGAACAAATGTAGAAACCCTTCCCTGCACTATCCAAAACAAAAAACAACAACATTTTGCTGGAGTTAAATGTAAAAAATCTACCTGTTCTGACTTACATACAAATTCAACTTAAGAACAAACCTACAGTCCCTATCCCGTTTGTAACCCGGGGACTGCCTGTATAATACGTTTATATAAAACCAGCAAGTCACTAAGGTTAATGTACTGTGCAGGTTACTAGACACTACATATTCAGCCAAAGATTTTTATTAAGCAAAGATGAGTTGTTGCTTCAAAGTGTGTTGCTTCATAAGAATATAAAGCCTAGTCACAAGCCAAAAAGATTAAATTCCTGATACAAAATAATATATTGGGGCCAATTGCAAGGACAACTGAAAATCTTAAAGCATCTAAAATTAGGAGATTAAACTAGACTGTAGACTAAAAGACAATTTAAAGTTAGTTTTCTAGGGCTAAAGACAACCCATTTACTAACCTGTGTAGGGCGGACACTTTGTTTCTCTAAAGCCATACGTGCCATCAATTTTGAATCGTGCCCTTCAGACTGACTTGCATCTGCAGTTCCTGTACCATGGTCCTAGGGATGAAGTATATAAATGATGAATTTGCACACAAATAGCTAAAAAAACCTATGCAACAGAGTGTAATCTCCCACCCTCTCAAAAAAGTATAAAAAACTAAAAAGGTTACTTTTTAATCACACACCGAATATTAACCTTCTACAGAAAACTTTAAATGGGTTGTACAATACACAACATGTATCCCCTATTCACAGGATAAGGGAAAGATGTCCGATTAGTGGGGTCCAACCACTGGCACCCCCTACTGACACAAGAATAGGTTTCTTGACACCACCGTGTTACTAGAATGACATTCCATGGGATTTAAATCACTACACTTTAAATAGATTTGTACCAGTAACAACATAAATGTTGTTTATGGTGAAACCCCTTGAAGTAAACCTATTTAGTAAAACACCTCTTTGGCTTCATCCTTTTCAGAAGCTGCTCCAGCAAGTTCGGCAGCACTGTCACTCTGTAAATTGTCCTCTGAGGTTTGCCCACAAGCTTCATGTTCCATTCTCTGAGCAGAGTCGGGGACCTCTTCATCATCTTCTCCAATTTTTTCTTCTTCCTCATTCTGACAGAAAAATAGAGAAATCAGCAGGTCATTATACTGCTCAACAAAAAATGTGCATAACATGTTTCCACACACATATCTTTGAGGCGAGAAAAGTTTTGAGCATACAGGTCCTGGGCCCTGTGGTTCATGAAGAATATATTTTTATTGATTGTGTAGCTTCTTTTCCATCATTAATATTGTTGCAACAGGATATATAAACATTAAAAGACATTCAGCATATCAGTTCTATTAAAACCTTTATATAGGTATGGTGCCAGTGACGTTGTACTGCGGATATCACCAAAGAAGCATCAAGTTAGATTAAAAACTAAAGCTACTGAACTTGGAAGATTATTTTTGCCCAAGGCCAACCATCAATAGGGTTCAAGTCAAATAGAGCAAATTAATTTATGTCTGAAAATTAAACTAAAACTGGGTAGTCTAAAGATTAGTTGATTGACTTTACACTAAAAATTTTAAGCTGCAATTTTGCCTAACGCTGTACACTAAAAAGTTAGGGATATTTGGCTTTTGGTTGAAATTTCAGGATGAACTTGAAATATATAATTTTTTGTCCAACATTTCAGTACCTTTTAAGTTAAGAGATGGTCTTATTTAGTTCATTTGAAAAAAATTTAAAGAATTTTTAAGTTCATCCTGAAATTTCAAACAAAAGCCAAATATCCCTATATTTTAGTGAGTAGTATATTTAGACCATGCCCCTTTCCAGTGAAGCCACACCAACTTTTGGCCCCCATGTCAAGTGAAGCTCAAATGTACAAAAAAATATAAAAATAAATTATTAACGTGTCTTCCACAAAAAGTACCTTATTTCTGACACCGATGCTATAATGATTGTGCCCCAATGCATTTAGTACTAAAATTATAGCATGTTCGTTTACATTACTCTAGCTAACCATCTTTTATTGGTAACTGTGGTTATGTTTTTGCTCTATGAAGTTATTTCTGGAAGTAAAGAATAATTCAGATTTTCTTATATAAATATCTTCAGAATAAAGACATGCTGAATGAAGAATCGTTTCATATCCTATGTGATAATAAATCTGTAAAATGTCACAACATAAGCAAAACAATAGGGCACCATTTAATTTATGAATTTTTGGTATGAAGCGACAAATGGTTCTCCCCAAAGGTCTGTTACCTGGGGTTGGAGTCCACATTCCGGTGGCAATCCATTTTTATCCTCTTTTTCCGAATCAGGTTTCTCCTCCTCCTCTGGAAGCTCTGTGGTTTTCTCCCCGGCCTCATCAGTTGCAGACTCTTCCTCCACTTCTTGTGGGCAAGTTTCATCCTTCTGCTCACCCTTTTCCTGTTCTTCTTGGTTTGGTTCATTTATTTCCTGGTTCTCCGCATCTGTTTTTTCCTCATTTTCTTCTTGGCCTTTACTTTCTTCCTTTAAATCCACTGGTTTCTCTTCTATGTCAAAAGGATTTTGTTCTGAAACAAAACATAATTAACAATAAGCTCCACCAGTGGATCTTCAACCTGATAACTCTAAGGCTATGTTCACATGGCTTATTTTGCATGTGCATTTTGGCGCGTATTGAGCTTTATATGTGGTGAAATGCGCACCGCAATCACGGAAATTCATAGAGAGCTATGAATTACGCGTCGTCTCTCCGGGTGTACAATACGATTGTATCATACGCCTGGGGAGAGAAGTGACATGTCAATTGTTCGTGGCGCTTACACACCGCTGACAATGCAAGTGAATGGGGCCAGCCGCCCCCTCCCTTTGGAATTGCATGCTGATCGGCGCGTGCTTCCAAAACACCCTAAGTAGTACGCCATATTTACAAATAGTCCTGCCAAAAAAAGGCATTCGCCAGTGCATAAATCAGTTCCAGTATTCAGCTCTATTAGTTTGCTTCACTGTTTTGTCAGAAAGAACCCAAGCATTTGCTAATTGCCTACTTGAAACATTTTGCTATAAGCAAGATATAAAAAGGAAAATAATTTATAAAGAGCTATACATGACTCAAAAGAAAGAAAGGAAAAAAAAAAAGGAACGCTTTACCATGCTGGCTTATATCCTTTGGGATAAGGTCAAGCAATTGTGCAGACAATCCATCCTTTCCCATGTGGCTAGTAAGACCGTTATGGGCCATGTCATGAATGGCTAGGAGAGCTAAGCATGGCCTCGTCGATGGTGTAAATGCTCATGATTATGCAGTAGCAACTACAAATCACTGGCATATGCTATGGCTTAAACTGTTTGAAGCAAATAAGCTTCTGAAAGTCTAATATTACATAACATTTAATCATTACCTTCACCCTTTTCCTCATCTTTTTCATCACCACTGGCTTTACCATCATCATTTTCTAGATTCAGATCATCAGGAAGGTCAAGGGCTTCTGGTTCTTGATTAGTGTCTTGCTTCCCATGATAAGGATCAGTCTCATTCTCATCATATTCACGCTGAAATGTGAAGAAAAATGATAACCAACATCGTTATTATTCTTTTAAATGTAATGTACCCACTTCCTGACTGGGCCATTCACCCTGTTCAGGCACATTTTATTCTTATTTAAGCACACATGGGTTTAAAAGCTATAGCGCTTTATCATGCTCGGTTATTACACAAATTTTTCTGCCCCTTTTCCGTGACAGATAGAAATATACATAAAGTCTAAATAATTTCATCAGGAAAACCAGCAAAAATAAACAAATTTTTGAAGCTTTTATTTTATTTTATTTTGTTGTGTCACCTTTCCATTAACAGCGTTTTATATAGGCGATATATAACTGAAGAATTGTCAAGGCAGAGAAGTTTTGTGTTTTTCTTAAGACAATTTTTTTTTCAATTGCAGACTTCCTCTGTGAATAGGCCGATATAGAAAATCCCGGTACAGAGGAAATAAAGCCCCCAACAGTGACTGCTGGGCTGATCTGGGTTTGTTAAGACCCAGCAGTTCCTGTAGTTATCTGGCCCAAGCAATCACAAGACCATCAGGGATAGATGCAGGAAGCTTAAAGGCGTCTGGTAAGCTGCTTACATGTCGCTCATTGAGTGCAATCAGGAGAGCAGTTACAGTAATAAACTGTCCGACTTCTCTCTGGAGAGTCTGCCTTCACTCCTGCTGATGCAGATTCAAAAAGGGCATTCAGTAATGTATTTGCAGAGCTGCTTGCGTATTTATAGCCCATGGGCGGTCTTGCAAATGGTTAAGATTAAATCCGAATACTGCGGTTAGAATACTTCACTAACGGCACAGTAATTATTATGTGGAATTCATGAATGCATTTGCTACCTGAACTACTGCCTATACTCAGCCTAAAAACAATATGTAACAAAGAGTCTGGGGCCAGGTTGGATTTTTACAGTTATAAAACCCAGTAAAGAATGTTGTAGCATGTACAAATCATGAGAATGAAATATAAATTACAAGCGCCTTAGTACAAAACGTATGTGATTCCCTCTTCCCAAAAACTTAGGACATCGAGACAGGAGCAGAGAAAAAAAAAAAAAAAAGTACCGGACGACGTGATGCTTAGGGCATTCATCTTCCGATTCAAGAATCTGATATCTGTTAAATCTGAGGCTAGGTTCACACGGTGTATTTGCAGGGCGTAATTACGCCCCGCAATTACGCCGTGTGGCCGGGGCGGGGGCGGGGGGGCCGGCACTTCGCCGGCCCATAGGATTTCATTACCAGCGGCGCGTATATGCCACTGGTAATTCACATGTCAACTCCGGCGCGTAATTACGGACTGAAATATGTCCAGGTTTAAGCCGTGTGAACATAGCCTGACAGTTAAATATGCTTTACACAGAAAACACAATTATGGGAGCCTTTCATTATGGTTCGAAGATACTTTTTTTTTTTTTTTTAAGGAGAATACTCTCTTCCATTCCTCATTATTTGCCTATATATTCAAAGGCTCCATTTAAAGCGATGTCATTTCAGCTTACCTCATCAACTTGCTCATGAATCTTGTCTTTGCGATTTTCCTCCCCTTGTTCCTCTTTGGTCTCATCTTTTGGGTCATCCTTTTTATCTTTCCCCTGGTCTCCAACATCCTGGTTGTCATCCTTGGCTACAAGATCAGATTCACCCTTAAAACAAAGCATAAATGACCAGTAAGGGACCAAAAAGTGTAGGACAGCTGTAGATTTATACTTTTTCGGTATTTTGCATAAATATTGTGCACAAATCTTTGACATTTTTGCAAAAACTCAGCAAAATTCTGCAGTGTTAAAGCTTAGAAAATGCCAGTAGAGAACGCCCTTAAATTGTACAAGGCACCGAGCTTTCCAGGTTCCAGAAAGGAAAAACTGCCTAGATTTGGCAAACTTTGGTAGCAAGTTGTTTAATTTATTGAGACAGATTTCTATTACAGCTTTATCCATTTTGCTATTCATCTTTTATGGGACCCTAAGCCCCGGTTCACACGGCTTATTCAAGCCGGAATTGCGAGCCGGATTGCCCGCCGGCCCCATAGACTTACATTATCCACGGCGCGTATTGCGCCTGGATAATGTGCAGGTCACTTTCTCCCGCACCGTGCGGGGAGGAGCGACGGAATCCATTGTTCTC
Organism: Phyllomedusa bahiana; assembly: GCA_025379985.1. Lineage (NCBI taxonomy): Eukaryota > Metazoa > Chordata > Amphibia > Anura > Hylidae > Phyllomedusa > Phyllomedusa bahiana. Next base: position 14,334 of record JAODAL010003693.1, read on the forward strand.
TATGAGAACTGTGGATTACCGGAATTACTGCGACGGATTGGCGCCGTACTGCAGCGCAAATCCGGCGCACAGTACGGCGCCAATACGTGGCGAAATAAGCTGTGTGAACGGCCCCTAAAAGGCAAATCTATCTTTTTATGCTACAGTATTTATCATCAGATGTTTTCATTACAGCCTAAGATGGATTCCAACTCAGTTTTAACAGGCACCTGAATAGCAAATCTGAAAATTTATAACATTTTATTTCACAAATCAATGACAACCGGATTTCTGCTGCCTGAGAAGGGTGGGTAACAAACAACCTCTGCAGAAGTGGGATAGAGAACATACTGGTTATATAAAATACAGCCCGAATATGCTGCTTTGATACATTGGGTGAAAACTTCATATGTTATACGGTATCAAGGCAACAAGGTTCGGAGTCACCAGTGCACAAGTTGCAGTGTTGATGCTCAGGGTTATGAAAACGCTAGGTGATTATTTGTCCTTGGTGGATTTATGATTGCTAAACTGAGAAAACTTGGAATTCAGCCGTGTCAGAAGGAAATGGTACGGATATTACATAGGCAATGATGAGTACAAAACATGTCTTAGTTTATCCTCCAGCACACCTCATTGGTCATTACCTAGATTTTTAAAGTCTAATTATGCAGTGATATAGTTAATGGGGGAATTACAACTGCATAATTCGACATGCAGTTTAGGTGTGACAGCAAAGTTGGACGACTTCCTTTATAAAATGGTTAAGAAGACAACTGGCTTTATAAACCATGCCAACCTGATGCTATGTGTGTATATATAGAGTAATGGGACTATGTGTTACTGTGGTGAAAATAAGTATCATAGGTATACTTCAACTGTGAAAGATCCACAAAATCACATGGCGTAATTTTTAAATAATTAATTTGCATTTTATTACATGACATAAGTATTTGATCACCTACCAACCAGCAAGAATTCTGGCTCTCACAGACCTGTTTTTCTTTAAAAGTTTACCCTGCACTCATTACCAGTATTAATTGCACCTGTTTGATGGAGTGGGGACAGGTGTCTTTTATACAGGTAACGAGTTCAATCACACGCTAACCTCTCCATCATGGCCAAGATAAAAGAGCTTTCTAAGGACACCAGGGAAAAATTGCAGACCTGCACAAGGCTGGGATGTTGCAATTTGAAAATGGAAGAAACAAAAGATGACTGCCAATCTTCCTCAGTCTGGGTCTCCATGGAAGATTTCGCCTTGTGGGCGAAGGATGATTGTGAGAAAGGTCAGGAATCAGCCCAGAACTACATGGGAGGACCTGGTCAATAACCTGAATCCAGCTGGGACCACATTCTCAAAGGTAACTGTTCATATCACACTACGGCGTCCTGGATTAAGATCCTGCACGTCACGCCAAGTCCCCTTACTAACGGCAGCACAAGTCCAGACCCATTTGAAGTTCTCCAATGACCATCTGGACGATCCAGAGGAGGGAGAGGAGAAAGATGTGGTCAGAGGATACCAAAATAGAACTTTTTGGTATCAAATCCACTCGCCGTGTTTGGAGGAAGAAGGATGAGAACAACCCCAAGAACACCATCCCAACCAAGAAGCATGGGGGTGCTTTTCAGCAAAGCGACAGGACAACTGCACCGTATGGAAGGGAGGATGGATGGGGCCATGTGTCACGAGACTTTGGCCAACAACCATCTTCCATTAGTAAGCACATTGAAAATGGGTTGTGGCTGGGTCTTCCAGCAGGACAATGACCCGAAACACAAAGCCAGGGCAACTAAGGAGTGGCGTAGTAAGAAGCATTTCATGGTCCTGTAGTGGCCTAGCCAGTCTCCAGACCTGAACCCAATCGAAAATCTTTGGAGGGAGCTAAAACTCAATATAGCCCAGCGACAGGCCGAAACCTGAAAGATCAGGAGATCTGTATGGAAGAGTGGACCTTAATCCCTGCTGCAGTGTCTGCAAACCTGGTCAAGAACTACAGGAAACATCTGACCTCTGTAATTGAAAACAAAGGTTTCTGTAACAAATATTATGTTCTGTTTTTCTATTGTATCAAATACTTACTTCATGCAATAAAATGTATATTATTTATAAATCATACAATGATTTTCTGGATTTTTTTTAGATTCTGTCTCTCACAGTTGAAGTTTACCTACGATAATTACAAACCTTTCCATTCTTTGTAGTTGGGAAAACTTACAAAAATCGCCAGTGTATCAAATATTTATTTTCCCCTCAGTAGCTGGTGTCACAGTGGTTACCACTGCTAGTACTTTTACTACCTTTTAGAGATAATCGAATAAAATGTTCTAGTAGAACTTCAAACAGTAGTAGTGTTCGGTTCGAGTCGAATTAGAACTTAAACCCCATTAAAGTCAATGGGAGAAAAGGTTTATTTTTATACCTATACAGGTGAGGAGAAGCTGTAATTACCATCCATAACAGTAAACTGGATACGTGGAATAACAGTGAAGAAAATTTGTCTGTAAGGGCATGTCCCCAACGCACGGGTATGCGGACGGTTTTTCAGACAGTTTGTGGTTTTGCAGACCGTCTGAAAAACCATCCACAAATGAGTCCCCACTGCACGGGTTTTCCAAACCGCCGGCTCCCCGGAATACATTGTGCTTGCACATTCTTCCGTCCGGTTTTCGGACAGAATATGTGCATGTCAATGTGAAGAGGGAGGGGACAGCACACAAAGCGGTTGGATAAACCGACCGGTATTTGTCCATTGCCATGTAAACAGGTCCTAAGAGTGACAGGAAAAAACTAAGAGGCTAAAATACTTCATTCCTTTCAATGGCTAACTGAAAAAATGAGGACAGCTTGCAAGCAGGGGTGTAGCTATAGGAGATGCAGCGGTAGCAGCTGCTACAGGGCCCTGCAAAAGCCCCTTTGACACAAAGGAGAGAGTGTGTTATACAATTACTGAATCCCCAAAGCTGCCAAAATGAACTTTTCTCCACTCAGAATAATTTTCACTAACCAACCACTATTTAGAATATATTTTTTTGTATAGGAGAATTGGAGACTGTGTGTTATAAAATTATTTCACCCCCAATACACCAAAAAAGGAACTTTTAGGCACGGAGTATGTTTAGCAAATCCAAGCACTCTGTATAATATATATCCATGTATATAAGAATTAGGCGTTATGTGAGCCTGCAAATGTTGCCAAATAACAGCTTCTGGGTGTGGGCAAGTTGCAGCAGGCAATACCAAACTCCCTAACTATTGATGTCTATGGAAAGGAAAATGCTATCTAAGATCAGTCTGTGTAGTACAGAGAGTGAACTGAAAATTACGTTCACAAGGCAATACAGTGAAATATATATAACATGGTCATGTGATTTTAGCAGCCAATGAGAGCCCTACACCTCAGCAATAACGTTTTTGACACTTCTTTGTGCTCTGCACTGATTGGATGGCCGCCAAAAGTGCAGAAAGGTGATTGGATGGCTGCTAAAAGTGCAAAATGCCACTGAAAATGAAACTGGCGTGTCGAACTAGAACTTTACTCGAACGAACAGTAGAATGTTCTGCTCGAGTTCTTTATAAAAAAAAACAAAAAAAAAAAAACGGTTTGATCAACACTATAACCTTTGTTAAGTGGGAGATTGCTTCCAACAAAGTGGCTTTACTATATAATACACAGACAAAAAGGTATACAGCTTAAACTCCATGCCCGGCTTCAGAACCTCCTTGCTCACATGCACTAGCATTATAGAGCAAGAAGGAGAGGAGAAAACACATCGGCTTCCTAAAAATACATAACACCATTTGTTTTTCCTTATATCTTGATTTGAATTAAACATATTTAGTGTCCTATTAACCCATTCCCACAAATGCCCTGTGTGTACACTGTGGTGATAATGCGTGTACAAGTGCTGCCCACAAGAGCTCCATAGGAGCCTGGCTGCAACCCAGCTGAACAATAGACTGCCATCTGAGAGAAATCTGATCCTGACCATTTAACCCCCTAGATTATTATTATTATTTATTTTTGAGCGCCCTACATTCGGGTTTCATACATAACATAGGTCAGACAAGTACAAAGGTGACAAATTAATAACTAATAACAGATGCTGCAGTTAAAGGATATTAAATGTCCAATCAGGGCCTAATATGATGCCTTTCAGCCAGCAATGTTCCTTCTGAGATACTGTATAAGTATCTCAGAAAAGTAAGTACACCCCTCAAGATATGACACTTTGATACAATGTAAATTAGTCAGTGTCAAGCTTTTATAACTGAAAATTTGATGTGCTGTCAATATAATACACATTCAATGTCTAACAAAAGTAATTACAATTTTAAGTAAAAATGGAGAAATTGTGGCCAAGTTCCCTCCACAGTGTCATGTGACTAAGTGTTACAAGGTCTCCAGTGTTAATGGGGAGTAGGTGTGTTAAATTGGTCTCTCTATCAAATTGGTCTGCATGGCTGGAATCCTCCTCTAAAGATGATGCACAAGAATGTTTGCGATTTGCAGGAGACAAGCAGACTAAGGATATGGATTACTGGAACCATGTCCTGTGGTCTGATTAGACCAAGATAAACTTATTTGGTTTAGATTGTGTTTGGCGGCAACCAGGTGAGGGGTACAAAGACAAGTATATCTTGCCTACAGTCAAGCATGATGGCAGGAGTATCACGGTTTGGAGTTGCATGAGTGTTGCAGACTTAAGGGAGCTAAACTATGACATACTGAAGAAGAGCATAATCCCTTCCATTCAGAAACTGGGCGGCAAGGCAGTATTTGAACACGATAACAACCCCAAACAACTCCAAGTCGACCACTGCCTTGCTAAAGAAAATTAGGGTATAGGTGCTGGACTGACAAAGCATGTCTCTAGACCTCAGTCCTATTGAGCATCTGTGGGACATCCTGTAACAGAAGGTGGAGGAGCGCAAGGTCTCTAACATCCATCAGCTGATTTTGACATATAGAAGTGGAAGAGGATTCCAGTCGCAACTTGTGAAGTGCTAGTGAAAACCCATTTAGCATTTATGTCATATCTATACAGTCACTTTACACACTAACTGGAAATACTTGTTACTCACCATATCCATTCCTGGTCCAGTCTCTTCTGCTTTATCACTGTCACCCTCATCTTCCTCATCGTCGTCTTCCCCCCAAATACGTTCATCCAGTTTGTCTGCATCAGCATCACCAAGATCTCCCATTTGTTTATCGAGGTCTTCTTCCTCACTAGTGGATTTATCATCTTGATCGTCTTTAAACAAAAACAAGTATATCCAATGACACATTATAGTAGGTTCTGCCCAATATTGTGACTTCAAAGCATTACTATTAGTTTTTTCTGGTTCACATCAGTAGGGGGAAAAAAAATGTGCAATTTTGGCAACTGTGCTTTCTACAGAAGCCGTTCTAGGCATATCTGTTCTGTTAAACAGTGTAATTGTAACAAATCACATATCATAACTCTATTAAAACACTTTCATAAGCTTCATGCAAGGAAATAGCACAAGTACTTCATTGAGTTTCCCAGCACAAAGCATGTCTGCCATGGATTGCATACAACAAGGATAAGTTAGGGATCAAAACTTATTTACATTTATAAAAAAAAAAAGAAATAAAAAAAAAAAAAAAAGCTCTACATTTAAGGGCATGTTCACATGATGAACTGTGGCACGTACAGTACACGCTGTAGTACATCGTGTGTTTCAGGAGATCGCTCTGATCAGCGCATACTCCCGCGGAGCGGGGGGACCGGCAGCCCGCCGGCCCCATTGACATTCATTACTCACGGTGTGTATTCGCCGCGAACAACTGACATGTCACTTATCTCCCCGCGTGTACAATACGATCATATTGTACATGTGGGGAGGGAAGGCGTAATCCATAGTTCTCTGTGAGAACTATGGATTACTGTAATTTCGGTGCGCATCTCGGCCGTATTAGAGCACAAATACGGGCTGAAATGCGTGCCGAAATTACGCCGTGTGACCATACCCTTAGGAACGAGTAGGTCTTAAGACAATTATACAAGATGTGCGTACCTTGCTTTTCTTGGTCTCCATCATGCATTTTCCCATCAAAATCCTCAGACATCTCAATGGCATTATCTTCTTCTTTGACATCAGGCTTCTCATCAGGATTATCCTTGTCTTTTTCTTGACCTTTTTTCAAGGTATCTTCAACCTTACAAACACAACAGGAGAAATTGGTTTATTCACTGAATACCAAATAAAACAGAACACATAAACAAGTCAGTGAAAACTAAGTCATACCTGGTCTTCAGTTTCAATTTTATCACTCACATCCTTCATGCCTTCTCCTTCCCCTATCCCACCTCCCTCGTAATCATGGAATTCTGTAGCTCCTTCACCAGCAGCATCGTCAATGAGTTCTTTAGGGAGGCAGAATCCCTATAAGATTGGAATTACATTTTAAAATAAATAATTGGTTAAAAGATTTGGAAACATTAACAAACAGAACATGCTATAGGCCAACAAGAGGCACACAAACGATGTTGACCTGCAAGACATATCTGAAATTTATATTCTGTGTTATTTATGTGCAAAACGGCTTCTACAACTAATCTAAAATACATGCCAGGTCAATTGCTTTTTCATTATATTGATCCTAGTACCTTCTTACCAAAAAGAATACCTAAGAATCCCGTTTTCTATAACCCTATCTATTTTCATTTTTTTTTCTTTTTTAACCATAAACTTTTTATTGGTCAGATATAAAGTAATACAAACAGAATACAGTATATGTCATTGTAAGACCAAATTTCAACTTTTATCCCCAAAACACAACCAAGCCCACCTCCCAAATCCATCTCCAGATTCAGAGCAGTAAATATCCATTACAATCACATAGCAATGCAATATTAATAACATTCAGTTCTTGTCACAATAAAAATTGTACCTGGCTGTCGGACGGCCTCCATCCACACAACTGCCATAGACACTATTTTCATTTTTTGATATAGTTGTGTTAGTAACAATATAATACACAGCCATAACAACCGTCCTCTTTAACCCCTTTCCGCTGCAGCCAGTTTTAACTGAACTTTGGGGTCTCATTTTCAATACGATTTTATTTAGGCACCATTTCAGGTTTGCAGACCCCCTAAGGTGCTAAAATTTAACACCCCTAAAAAGACCCCATATTGGAAACTACACCCCTTTTGGAATATATACAGGGGTATCATGAGTATATCAACCCCACAGGTGTTACCCACATTTTTTAGTATTAAAAAATTTTTTTCCAACAATCTTCATTTTGTAGCTGAAAATGTTACATTTTTTACAAGAGATCCTGGAAAAAAACATCCCAAATGTTGTTACGCAATTTCTAACAAGTTCGGCAATACCCTACATGTGGGTGTAAACGGCTGTTTGGGCGTATGGCAGGGTGTAAAAGGAGGGAGAGCTATTTGGCTTTTGTAGCGCAGATTTTGGTGGGGTCATGTCGCATTTGCAATGCCTCCAAAGTCCAGAACAAGTGAAATCTTCCAGAAGTCACCCCATTTTGGATTCAACACCCCTCATGGATCTCATCTAAGGATGTATTGTGCAACTTGGGCACACAGGTGTTCCAAAGTTTTTTTCTTTTAGAACCTGCCCATGGCATTGGGGGTGGTCGGGGGGAGAATGAAGTTATGCCATTATTTTTGGGGCTTCAATTTTACAGCGTTCGCTGTGTGGTATTAATGACAGTTTAATTTTACTATGCAGGAAGGTACAATTACAATGATACATTTTATATAGTTTATGATTTTATTACTTTCACACAATAGAAATTAGTTTACTGCTTTTGCATAATGAAAACACTTATTCAAGAAGGAACACACGTTTTTGCATCGCCATAGTTTGAGAGTCATAACTTTTTTTCTCTGTACGGAGCTGTGTATGGGCTTGTTTTAGCTGGATGAGTAGAATTTTTTGATTAGTATTTTTGGGAGGACATGACTTTTTGATTGCTTTTTATTCTATTTTATCTGCTGCGGGATGACAGAAAAATCGCAATTCTGTGACTTTTATGGCGTTCACCATGGAGGGTAGGTTGTTACACAAGCAACGATACCAAACATGCGTACTTCATTAATTTTTTTTCTTTTTTGGGCCGATTGGGGTTTGTAAATGGGGAAATGGACAGTGTACGTTTCTATTTTATTTTTTGTTTTACTGTTTTTGCACTTTCACTTTTTTTAAATCTGTACTTGTATCAGTGATCTTCAGATCACTGATACAATAGAGAGCAGTATATTGTAGAACTGCTCTGTACTTGTCTCTATGGTAAAGGTCAATCACTAGGCCCCCTCCTTCCGTCAGCTGCCGTGATAGCAATAGATCGCGGCAGCTAAGGGGTTATTCACCCACGTGGCCAGCCACGTACCCTCATGGGTATGTCAAATGTCAGTAAGGGGTTAAATAAGTCTCTCAGAAACATCTGGAAAGCAATCTGTCCTTCACCTACTTGATAATTTCACCATTATCTACTAAAAGGCTAATGAATAGGACTACTTACTATTTTTTTTTGTAAAAATAGGCATTGCAACAAGACGGGATAAAAAAAAAAAAAATTCAGCAACTAGTCCAACTTGTAGCTTTCTAATATTTTTCTTGAAGTCCTTTTAACTTAAACATTTAGTCATGATTTAAAAAAAAAAAAAAAAAAAAAAAAAATCACTGTACTTTGTTTTCCTTATACTTTACACATGTACGGTTTAATGACTTCGTCTACCTGGCCAATCAACTCATTAACCACCTTCTCAGTGCTCCTCCATAGTCTCCTATTGTTCCTCTTTCCTTACTGACTTCTTAAACTAGTATGTGAAGATCTTATCCACATAGCAAATTCCAGAATAAAAGAAAATAAGGATATTACTGAGGTAACAGAAGACTGACTCTAAAGACTTGTCTATGCCACAAATGCCCCCCTCTACATTTCTTATCTTCACATTGCCCAATTCATTGACTTACCCCATTTGATACTCAAATCTCACCAGCGTAAAGGGAAAAACCCTTTCTAAAGGTAAGCTAGTGGCTGGCTATGAGTTGGCCTAAGAGAACTGGGAGATGGCCGCACTTGCGCAGCTCTCCACTGAGCATAGCGCTAGGGTAGACATGAATAGGGGAGCACTGTGCAAGTACAACCCTCTTCCTGTTCTGAGGCCAGCTCATAGCTCACCAACAAAATATTTGTATTTTTCCTTTAAATGCCTTTCAGAAAAAAAAAAAAAAAAAAGGCATTATCTACTTAGGCTAAAGATATAAATTATCTCATTCTGGAATAACGATCAGTTTATGGCTATTGTGAAAGAGGTTGTATAGAAATCTCTTTTTTTTTTTTTTTTTATTAAACTATTTTGAATTTTCATTTCAAGTGAGACGAAGTAAAAATGTTTTTGAAGACAACCAAAAAGTCAATAGTAAGTTTAAGACTTGGGATATATACCCAATAGAGTAGCATGTTGTATTATTCATGATCATTATTTACCTTCAGAGGCACAAGCAAATGCTTACCTTCTGAGCAAGTTCAGTAAATATATAGGTCAAAATTGAAAGCAGTTTTCCCGTCGCTCTGTGTGTCGCCAATGACAGAGTAAGGTAAAACAGAAGAAGGTCAGAATACGAAGCTAGAATGGGCAGAAGCCGGACAAGCAAGCCACAGCACTGGTTGAAAAACTGAAAAATAGATAGAATTTTGTTGGAGGATATTTTATGTTGTGATCAAGAAAACATTTAAAATAATTCAGTGGAATTTATATTTGCATAAAAATAAGACAGAAGCCAGCCTACCGTGTGCTTATCCTTTATGCAGTCCTCACCATAGCGTTTAAGCCGTTCAAGCAGCTCAGAAACTGCAGATACTATAGCCTGCACATCTAAAGCCTTTAAATCATGGCCAAGATCTTCAGTCAGCAATTTAGTAATGAGACCTTCCTTAAGACTGTCCTCTGTAGGGGCTTTAAAACAGATGGAAATGGTGAAATAAAACAATCTCAAACATATTGAAGGAGGTTCTGAATAAAAAAACACACTAAACTGAAAGATTACTATTGGTAGGCAGTTCATATTAACCTGTGAACACAAAATGATTTACACATAGGTTACCTTTGAGGTGCAGCTCCCAGAGAATGCTGCACATGTAAGGTGATTGCTATAATGCAGGTACAGGAGCTATACTAGTATGCTTAGCGTGTGAGCCCTAATAGATAAAGTGATCCTGAATATTCCTTTTCTGCCACGGGCAACAGCAATAGTATAAGGCTATGTTCACACTGCTTATTTTGGGACGGATTTGGTCCCGTACTCCGCGCCGTACTGCGTGAGATACGGGACCAAATCCGTCCCAGTCATTACGGTAATCCACAGTTCTCATAGAGAACTATGGATTACGGCTCCTCTCCCCGTATTGCGCGAGCGGGGAGAAAGCGGGATACGCACCGTGGATAATGAATGTCTATGGGGCCGGCGAGCAGCCGTCCCTCCCCGATGCACGGCAGCCAGCGTAATTGCGGGAGAAATCCGTCCCCGCAATTACGCCGGCAATAAGCCGCGTGAACATATCCTTACACTACAGCATTATTTAAGCAATGATAAAACCACATTGGTAAGTCTGCAAGAGGGACATAAAAATAAAGTTGTATAAAGTTAATATAAAAAATTCCACGTGGGTATATTACATAAAAAAGGTTTGGTATTACTGTAAATAAAACATATAATAAAGTGCATCTGTTATTTTCACTGCGTGTAAAGTAGCATACAACTGTGAAACACTTTTTTTTCCCTGAACCCACACACTTTTTTTTTCCCTGAACCCGCTTATTTAAATGGCCTAATATGCTATAATATAAAAGAACCTCAATATGCTTCTATTCAAAAAATATCTATTCAGCACAAAAAAAAAAAAAAAAAAAAAGTTAATAAGCCCACATATGTCTACATCAAAAGAAAAAGTCATGGCTTTTGGAATAAAGGGACACTAAAAAATGCTTTAAATATTCAAAATTTGCTTTAAAATATCAATGGTTTTTGCTATAACTATATTGAGTAACGGATTAAACTAATATGTTATTTATGATGTGGTGAGCAAAGAAGTGGGGGTGGATAACCGTGACTTTGCAGTTGCAAGTTAGTTTCCCCAAAATGATGCCATTAAAAAACTTCTGCAAAAAAAAACATGCCCTAACATTGCATCGATGAGTAAGTAAATGTAACGATTGCCTCATTCAAATAGCGAAAGAAAAAAATGCTTGGTTATAAAGGGTAAAAGTTGGATAGCTCTATCTTCTTGTTTAACATATATCTATAATATTATGATTATTTTGTAGTCTTCTTGCGTACAGATTCAAATGAGGGCTTAAAAAGGGTGTCCTGGTCAGGAGGGTTATCAATCTAAAACCAGCCATAAAGCCGCCACAACAAATTTACTGGTTATGTGACACTGCAGTCAATTACTGGCCTCAGTGCTTAAATGTCCTACATGTAGAAACTGTTGTGGCCAGTGATTGGCTACAGCATAATCTGACCAAAGAATACAACGTTATTGGCAAGGAGCAATGGTGGCCATGATCTGAAGAGGACTTACGGATTTCTATGAGAGAGCTTTCCAAGCATGCTCTGTGACCTGTGCAGAGACAGGGAGAAGGTAAGACTAATTTATCACTTATTGTGAATAAAGACCCTCGGGGGTTTAAGAATCACTCTTTAGGTGTTATTTGGAAGAATGAAGGAAATTTTTACTTTTTCAACCCATTGAATGCCATCTCACATTTCAATTTTTATTGTGAATGGAGAGACTCTGTGTAATATGTAAATGTATTTCATTGTAATACTGTCTGTAACAAGGAGGGGTCTCCTGAAAAAGTTCTACAGAACTGAAAACGTCAGTCCACCATAAAGCTTAAAACGCCAGAGTGAAATTTAACCCCTTAACGACCGCCCACTGTCTTTTGGCGTCGGCTGGTGCGGGTCGTTCGTCTACAGCAACGTCTTTTGCCATCGCTGTAGACTTCAGGGTTTTGCGGCACCCGACGTGGCAGCTGCGCTATAATTGGGGCTGTACTACACAGCCCTGATCCGAGAGCATCTCCTGCGAGCACCGGAGAGCAGAGGAAACCTCCGCAACCCGGTGCTTTAACCCTTTGATTGCAGGGTTTCCCTGCTCTGTCGGGTGATCGGAATACCCAGTGACCCGACAGAGCCCGGGGGATGGCTGCACAGTCAGCCCTGGGGACCTAGAGTAGCCCCAGACCTGTCTGTGTATGAAGCCAGTGACCAGGGCACACTGTGTGCTGTCCAGATCACTGCCTGTGTCAAAGTGACACAGATTAGAATGTATTAGCATATATGAATATGCTAATACATTACTAAGTGGAAGAAAAAAAACAAAAACAAACAAACAAAAAAAACAGTTCTCCCTTCATGGGATTAAAAAAAAGTAAAAAATATAAAAAGTGGAAAAAAATAAATAAAAAAATTATAAAATAAAAATAAATATTTAATAAAAAATAATTGTGCATACATTACACAAAAAAAGCCTACACATTAGGTATCCACACGACCGTAATAACCTGTAGAATTAATCTAACAAGTTATTAAGTGTGGAATGTAAATGGTGTAAAAAAAAAAAAAAATAAATTCTGCAATAATAAGTGAACTTAAATTATTCCCCCATAAAGTACAACTTATCCTGAATAAAACAAGGCCTCATCCAACTGCGTCATTGAAAAAGAAAAAAGTTACAACTGTTGAAACGCAAGGAGGCAAAAACTAAAAAAAATGTTCTGGTCATTAACTACTTTTCAGGCGTTCGGCTTAAGGGGTTAAACCATAGATCATTTTCTGATGACATGCTTCCATCCTTTAACAGGCTGTTAACAGTCTTTTATTTGATCCTCACCGATCGCTTTTATTGTACTCATAACTCTCCTGTTCATCATATAAAATAATGAATATACTAGAAACATATCCCCAACAGCTGAGCTGCTCCAAAGTGGCCTATAAGCATTCTACCCTTTGGTAGACTAAACCTAAATTGATGACAGACTAAACTGTGCCAATACAATAATTTTGGCAAAAATAATGCACAGTTAGGGCTTGTTCACATGGTGTTTCCACTCAGTGTTAACGAAGTTTTTTAGATCCGTCTCGGGGACCAACAGGACGAACCCAGAGACGGATCTAAACAATTGGCAGTGAGATTATCACTGCGGGCTATGAGGAACATGCAGTGGTGTTCACATGAGAGATCGACGCTGCGTGTTCTCCTCCTGCCTGTTGGCTCCATCTTTCAAAGAATTGACATGCAATTCTTTCAAAGACAAAGCTGGGGAACACGCAGCGGCGATCTCTCATGTGAACGTCGCTGTGTCTTCCTCATAGCCCACAGTGATAATCTCACTGCTAATTGTTTAGAACCGTCTCGGGGACCGACAGGACGGACCCAGAGACGTATCTAAAAAGCGTAGTTAACACGGAGTGAAAATGCCATGTGAACAAGCCCTTATTAACTTTAGTTCATTGTATAACTTATTTTTTAAAACACTTCAGGAGGATGTAAAAAGTGTTTAGAAACAGTACAATTTATGGCGTGCACTATTAGGGCATGTCCCCACTGCACAGGTTTTCGGCCAGTTTGCGGTTTTTCAGACCGCCTGAAAATCCGGCCGAAAATGAGCACAATTGTGCTTTATGGAAAACCTGTGCAGCAGTCACCACTGCACAGGTTTTCCGTCCGGCGGTTTTTCCGCCTGCGGTCTGGCCGCAAAACATTGTGCAAGCACAATCTTCCGTCCGATTTCTGGACGGAATCTGTGCTAGCCAGTGTAAAGGGGAATCTGTGCTAGCCATCGCGGAGAAAATCCCCCCCGGCCGGTATTTGTCCTGTGCCGTGGGAACGCACCCTTACAAGGTAAATTGCTAGAACAAACCCTGTGCAATCACTGAGCAGATATGCATTCTAGCAGATTTGAAACATTAATACTGGAGCTTTTACCTTCTTCTTCTTCTGTTTTCACATGTTCAATCGTTTTCTTCTCCTCACTTTTTTCTACAAGTTTTTGAATAGCACATAATATGCTCTTGATGGTTGCTTCGACATGACCCGAAAAATCTTTTACGTATTTTTCATCTGACTCTTGGTTCCCTTTTGATAAATACAAATTGGTAATTACAGGCAAAATAAAAGACATGACAACACCACAATAGCAAAGCTGAAACTATAGGTTTACTAGGATTATATGTCCATTCTATTAGATTGAACAGAACTTGTGATTAAGTACCAGTTGTAGCCATTTAAAACTGTTTGATTAGCAATCTAAAGAGCAATGTCCTTAAAGGGATGTTCTTCACATATTGACAAGCAATATGAGACTATAATATGAAATGCGCATATATTATATATATGTATTTATTTTATTTTTTTTTAAATTCCCCTTTGTACATGACTTCCTGGTTTGCGCCTTGGACTACCCCTATGGGCTCTGATAGCACAGTAATAAGAGGATCAATCGATCGTTCTATCCAGGTCCACTATTGCCTGAGCGGTGTAAATGGTGTAAGCCAGACCTGATAAGTGTGAAGAAAGCTCCAACCTCTAGTCTTGGTTTTCTATCCTGGTCCTGAGAATAATACTAGCAATCATTAGGTCATTACCTACTATTTGTAACAAGACTGCAATCAGCACCAACGGTAAAGCGAGTTAAGTGAGGTTAGTTTGCCCTGCCATTCAGGATGTTTATCTCCTCACTATTAGGGTATGGTCACACGACCTATTTTGGAGCGCATACAGCTAGCGAAAAATACAATATTTTATACATGCTATTTTTAATTGTAAATGAATTGTGCCCCAAAAAAAAAAAAAAAAAAAAAAAAAAATTGGTTGGAAAAAAAATATATATACTCCTTTCTGATGGAAGTGTCCCCTTAAAAGACTAAACACACTAAACAGCCAGGTACAAGGATTGAATGATTCATACCTTACATCCAGGGACACATGCAGTAATAATTCTGCTGGACAATCAGATACCTTAATACAACTAGGCCACCAGGAATATGTATGCCCTTAATGCTATGTGGTCATGAATATATTGACAGTAAACTGATATTTATTGGCTACAATAGACACAGCATTACTACCACTAAACCAGCGAATATAACATGAAATAGTCATGGGTTATGAGTATACAAATCTACCAAGTGTACAGATAAAGTGTACAGTGTAAAGTGTTTTCTCTAAAATGAATATGACCATGGCACTTGGCGCCTACAGTACCAATTGCCATATACATTTTAGATCACTACAAATGGTGTAAAAGGTTACAGGTCAAGATTTTCCAACCTGTATTTATTTTTTTCTGGAGAGCTAACATTTTGATGCAGAAACTCTCTAGTTTAATATACAAATATGTGTTCATACCCAGGCTGGTAAAAGTTTGAAAACTACAAATCAGAATGACCTGCGCAGTTACCACCAGTCAAAGAAAAAAAATGAAAAATGCAGTGTTTTAAGCTTAATTAACCATTAGGGGCCGTTCATACTGCTTATTTCGACGCTGTTTGGAGCCGTACTGCGCGCCGGATTTGTGCTGCAGTACGGCTCCAATCCGTCCCAGCCATTACGGTAATCCACCGTTCACATAGAGAACAGTGGATTCCATCGCTCCTCCCCGCTCGGCGAATGCGCCGGGCGGGGAGAAAGTCACCTGCACATTATCCAGGCGCAATACGCGCCGTGGATAATGCAAGTCTATGGGGCCAGCGGGCCGCGCCCCGCCCCTTATTCAAGCCGGAATTGCGAGCGCAATCCGGCTCGCAATTACGGCTTGAATAAGCCATGTGAACACGGCCTTAGGCTTAATTGGATCTGATTTAGGTAAGTCTTACTCTTTGCTCTTCCAATTGCCTGAAGACGGGATTTCCACAAAGAGAACTCTCTGACTGCTACACGAATTTCTTCTCTGATGAAGTGGATACTCTTCAGAAAAGTCACATGTTGCGCAGCCTCTTTAACGTCGGTCTCAGGGAGGACAAACAGCAATTCTACCTCTCTTAAGTCCAGAGATATCTCTTGCATGATATCTAGTGCTGAAGAACAGGTCTCAAAATCGTTCCTAAAGAAAGGAAAATAATTCAGTGACAGCTGCATACATATTCTCCACCTTTATTATAGGGGCTTAAATTGTAGTTCCTCCTTTGGGCAACAAAAGCTTAAAGACTGAAAAATCATGCTATATTTAGATTACTACTGCAACTTTGATAAAGGCACTATATTATCAAAATAAATACACTTTTATATTATGTAAAATATATACGAACAAATAAAATAAAATAAAAAATCACTTTAAATTGAAAAAAGCAAAAAATCTAATTAGGAAATAGCCGACAGATTCCTAATACGATGTTCAAGCAGGATGCAACATGGAGTTCACATTTTAACTGGCCCTTTCTGAAAGATGTTCTAATTTTTAAGTACCGTATATACTCGAGTATAAGCCGACCCGAATATAAACCGAGGCAACTACTTTTGCCACAAAAAACTGGGAAAACTTATTGACTCGAGTATAAGCCTAGGGTGGAAAACGCAGCGGCTACTGGTAAATTTAAAAATTAAAAATGGATACCAATAAAATTACATAGGCAGTTTAATGTCCCCCATAGGCAGATATAGGCTGGTATAGGCAGTTTAGTGTCCCCCATAGGCAGATATAGGCTGGTATAGGCAGTTTAGTGTCCCCCATAGCCAGGTTATAGGCAGGTATAGGTCGTTATAGGCAGCTATATGTCCCCATAGGCAGGTAATGGCGCCCATAGGCAGGTATAGGTCGTTATAGGCAGGTATAGGTCCCCCTAGGTAGGTTATAGGCAGGTATAGGTCGATATAGGGAGGTATAGGTCCCCCTAGGTAGGTAATAGGCAGGTATAGGTCCCCCTAGGTAGGTAATAGGCAGGTATAGGTCGTTATAGGCAGGTATAAGTCCCCCCTAGGTAGGTTATAGGCAGGTATAGGTCGTTATAGGTCCCCTAGGCAAGCTATAGGCAGGTATAGGTCCCCCTAGGTAGGTTATAGGCAGGTATAGGTCATTATAGGCAGGTATAAGTCCCCCCTAGGTAGGTTATATGCAGGTATAGGTCGTTATAGGCAGGTATAAGTCCCCGCTAGGTAGGTTATAGGCAGGTATAGGTCCCCCTAGGTAGGTTATAGGCAGGTATAGGTCCCTCTAGGCAGGCTATAGGCAGGTATATGTCCCTCTAGGCAGGATATAGGCAGGTATAAGTCCCCCTAGGTAGGTTATAGGCAGGTATAGGTCCCTCTAGGCAGGCTATAGGCAGGTATAGGTCATTATAGGCAGATATAGGTCCCCCTAGGCAGGTATAGGTCTTATAGGCAGGTATAGGTCCCCCTAGGCAGGTATAGGTCCCCCTAGGCAGGTTATAGGCAGAGTTTTAAAACAAAACAAAAAAACCACTTACCTCGATCCTCGCTGCTCCGCCTCCCGTGCGCTCCCTTCATCTTCTCCGCACAGGCGCGCATGCAGCGTGATGACACACACTGCCTGTGCCGGAAACTCCGGACGGCCGCGAGTTTGCGGCCGCCCGCAGTCCACTGCGGAGCAGGGAGCGCTTGCTCTCTGCTCCGCAGTGGTATCTCTTCACCTGTATGCGCTCCGGAGGAGTCACATACAAGTTAAGAGATAGTCGACAGCGCCTGGGCCACCGCAGTGCCTGGACGCTGTTGGCTGTACTCGGCCTTCAGTTATATGTGCTTCCTGAGGAGTAGCATATAGCTGAAGCGTCCCTGTCGGCACTCGGGCCTTTGCAGCACCCGAGTGCCGACGGTGACTCAAGTAAAAGCCGAGGGGGGATTTTTCAGCACATTTTTTTGTGCTGAAAAACTCGGCTTATACTCTAGTATATACGGTAATTAAAATTAGAAACAATCTTTCAAAGAAAATGACCGATACCTAAACTGTATTTAGCCATTTGTCCAAGAAATCTTAATTTAAGTCTCACCAAGAGTAAAATAGAGTCTGGCAAGACTGCAGTCGAATCTTGTCCACAGATGTTTTTGTGGCCTTAATATCCGTTAACATCTTGGTTACGGTATCGTTCAGTTGCTGCCAATCACCGTCTGATCTACGGATAGTGCACAGTTTTGGCAGCCAGTCTGCAGCGGCTGGAGAAGGAAGATTCAGAACTGCTGTCCAAGGTTTGGCTTCTTCACAAGTCTTATTCTGTCCTTCCTCATTATTTACTGGACAGCATTTCAGTAACCAGGATAACTGTTCAAGTACAATGGTGCATTGCATTGAGAGCTGTTGCAACCTATCAAGCCACTGCTTCACCCCATCCTGTGGTGGGAATGCGATCTTGTACTCATTATCTGAATCCAGTCGCGAGTTGACCTCCTGCATACAGCTCAACAAATTTCTGTAACAAAGACATAGATAGAAAAGTAGTTACTGACCAAATGAAAACACAGAGACGGTTGCTCCAGACTGTTCATTTATTTAATGCGACTTAAAATCTAATCAGGATCACACAAACCTCCACAGGACCAAATCAATTATTTGCAGAATCAGTAGTCTGACAAGTGTAGTCCCTTTTGTACATAAGTGGGTTAAGATACGCAAAGATCTGAAGCCAAACATGATTACCACCAATTGTTTTTAGCTCAAATGTTTAGGTGAATTGTGGGTTAATTTTTCATGTGTATTTACTTCTATATTGCAGGTGAGAATCAACTATCAAAGGGGAGAATTTATCTGTATAAGGGTAAGTTCACATGGCGTGTCCGATACGTTTTTTCAACATGTTAATTAATGTATTGCAATCAGTCTGAAATCTGCATCCAAAAAAGCATCTGTACTGCGTATTTAGACATGTATTTGATGCATATTTAGATACATCTTTCGGATGCGTATTTCACCATGTTTTCTTTTAAATTGACAAAACAGACCCTCAAATTTGGACCCAATGCATATCACAGGCGTGTAAACGCTTCTACTTACATACCAGAAAGTGTGGTATGTATTATGATACGTTTTTTAGCCTCCAAAAATGCACCCCATTGTTTCCTATGGGGATTTTAAAACGAATCAAGAATTGACATGTCACTTCTTTGTACGCATCCACAAAACGCAATACAATTATGTATTGTAAAATACATATCATGTGACTGACGGTACGTATTTTACATTGAAATCAATGAGATGTGTCTGGAACATTGTTAGATATTTAATTTGGTATGTATTTAGTATCTAATATGTACCAAAATACGTATTTCAAATACGCCGTATGAACATTCCATAACGGTCAACAGGTATATAAAAAAATAAAAAAAAACACAACAAAAAAAGCCCTTTGTTGAGTAACTCTCTGGCTTTCCAAATACAGACTATGGCTTAAGTTACCATAAAACAATGTGCAAGAAATCTAAGCAAGGGTTTATATTTAAAGATACATAAAAAAGTCACATAATGTATTTATTACTTGATTGAATGAAAAATAGAAACAAAATCTCTGAACCTTACCGGAGAATAATCCACTGCTCTGTAACCACAGAAAGGGATTTCCTCTGTTTCATCAGGATCTTTAAAAGATGACCGGAGAAACCTTTACATCTCTCAATATTTCCTAAGCCAAGTTCCTAAAAAGAAAAGAACACAACAATTTTATGTGAAATGACACACAAATACCTAATGAGTTCCAAGGATAAAACATGGGGAAGTCATTCAAATAAAAAGAATAAACTGCTTAATATGTACTTCGAAGTCCAGAAGCACATGGACACCTGACCATCATAATGCTACAAGCCTGTTGGACTTCAAAATCTACAACCATGGGAGTTAAAATGGTGTTGGCCGTCTTGATGGAGACACAAGAGTCTTTGTGAATCCAAAAATTTATGTTTGATAAGAAATTCCTAAATAGTTTCTACACACCACTTAAGCTGCCTGGCTCCAGGCATACGCATGTTCTTTTGGCACACAGCTTGCAAGATCTCACAACTAGGACCCTCATTGCCCCTGTCTCATCTGCTAATAGCTTTTTTTTAAACTTCTACATTGTAAAGAGTGGCAGAATATGTTGGCGCTATACATAATTATTAAAAGTGTCACCTTCTGATAGTGCCAAATATAAAATCAGAGTTCAATACGAGCCATGCGGTTACTACTGTTTGGCTATGGAGACCATTCAGTTGCATGCTTATTTTATACAACCGATTGTAATGAATGTGGCTTAAAGAACTTAACTTAGTTAGCAAAGAGCACAAGAACATAAAAATAAACTCCTCTCGGATTCTTTTTCTGCAAATCATAATCCCAGTTAGATTATGTTTACATGAGGTAAACTGCGCGCGCCACTACACGCCTGCTGCTTTTGAAGTATGTGCTGACCCGGCCTGGCCCCCATCCACCATCTCTTTCCCCGCCGAGTAAGCGATAGAAAGAAGCAACATCACTACTCCCAGTGCTCAGTATACACCGGGGAATACATCTGAAATCATAACACTCAATGTGTGCTATCATTATACCATATTGGCAGGGCGAACATTGGGTGTTTTGGAGTGTAATACCGCACCTAAGTACGCCCCGCAAATACGCTGTGTGAACATACCTATACAAAAGTCTTTAGTCTCAAAGCATACACACAATCAAGATATACACAATGTCCACACTGAAATCCATTAGTATGTCTCACCTTGACAGGATTCGACAGTGCAGTCTCCAGTCTAGCATTACGAGCAATAGATCTGTAAAAATACTTCTGACAACCATCCCAAGAGGACATGATTTCTGCAAGCAGCCTGAGAAGAAAATACCACATTTTTATTCTTAATTACCAGTAGGTTTTCTTGACCATGTATATTTTTCTTCAAATATCAACTGTTTGCAACCAGAGTCCTGTATCATAAACGGATGCAATTAAAAGGGGTTTTCCAGTTTAAAAAGAAAAAATGTGCTAGAACTAGGTAATGAAACCCCCCCAAAAAACATGTACCTAAGTCCCGGGTCT
The DNA here is from genome assembly GCA_025379985.1 of Phyllomedusa bahiana. NCBI lineage: Eukaryota > Metazoa > Chordata > Amphibia > Anura > Hylidae > Phyllomedusa > Phyllomedusa bahiana. The sequence goes on from JAODAL010003693.1 coordinate 35,341, forward strand.
CCTGTTCACAAAGCTGCTGCAGCAGCCTTGTGCCATCTTCTTGACATCACTGCTGAAAAAGTCAACAGCTTGTAAATGGTATCAAAAGAATGGCACATGACCACTAAATCAGCTGACTGGCTGCAGTGGTCACAGTCCAACCAAAGAGCCAGAAGTAAACAGCAGATTGGGAGACACTGCAGGCAGCGTCAATGCTGGAATAGCGGTGTGTATTTATGTTTTATTACCCAGTTCAACCCCATTTTTAGCTTCCATTTTTTAAACTAGAAAACCTCTATAAATGTGGAAGGTTTGTCTAAAACAGAGAATTTAATTATATGCTTTAATGAAACAAAAAAAATTCAAGTATACTGTACTTGGCTCGTCTTTTTCATAACAGGACAATAAACAAGTATTTTAGATCTGTGCACGACTAATTTTTATTCTATGCAGTGAATTTTGATGTGAATTAGCCCCATTCAGTGGGTCTCATTTTCATCTTGTCTACGCAAAATGGTATTATACACCATGGATTTCAAAAAGTTTCATTGATAAAGCATAAGGTTTAAAAACTACAGCATGTATTCTCATTAATCATAATGGGACATACATACTGATACGGTCATACTAAAATCAGTTTGAAAGGACCAACTGAACTTGGAAATTCATTTGTTTTTCATCAGCAAGTAAAGTGAACTGCAATCTAAATGTTTGAATTATTAAAAATTTGGCCTAAAATGGAATACATGAGCAACTGTTCTATAAAGTAAGTAAAATCATACTCAGAATTGGTTTTCAGGGTACTATCTGAGACGGCAAAAGCACTGCGAAGGTCTAGAGGATGGAGGCAAAGCATATCCTGATTATCCTTAGAACGCATCCATATAATCCCTCGGCGATATGACAAGCCTACAAGATAGGATTGTAAAAACATTAATAAAAAATATCAACATTTTAGCTGTTCTCTCTCTTTGCTTTAAGCATCTTTTTAAACACTCCAATGAACAGCTATGCTTGACAGTAGAAGAGTGTGCAAAATCAATGACTAAAACCAGTATCTTAAATATCTGTGAAACTGATGGATACCTATTCTATTTATGTATTTGAAAATGTACTTAATTATCAAAAAATTTACATTCACTATGTATTTAAGCCTCTTACTGTTCTAAAGAACACACGCTATATAACTCTGTGTATACATACACACGCGCACCTCTGTCTGCAGCCTCAATGGAGTGCTGCAGCCCCCTCTAGAGTCTTGATAACTGGTTATTGGTAGTGATACTCAATTAAGGGATTGACAGGGATTTATGAAATTTAAACCTCAAGTGTTATAAAATACACATTACTTGTTACCTCTCTAGTGCCAATGTTTTAGTGGTCCCTGCTGCTTTAATTCCCCTGATGCAATCAGGTGACATGCATCACCATGATAGCTACAACCAAATCAATCACTTGCCTCAAAGCCCTTGAACTGTCCTGTGGCATCACGGTTAAAGCCTGTGATTGTGGCTAGAGTAGTCACAAGAATGCATTGTATGTCATCTCAGCAAACAAAATATACAGCTACTAGGGGTGACCCATCAGTGTGTTGGCACTGGAGTAACAGGTGAGTAATGGATATTTAATTTTTTTTTCCTTAGCATTTTCCATTGTTAGGGTATGTTCAGATGACTTACAGCGGCATGGACCTTTGTGCGCCACTATATGCCTGCTGTTGAAAGGATGCACTTGTCAGCGTGTAGTTCTAACAGCACTCCGGACCCGCTCCTATTGACTTTCCCTTTCCCGGTGCGTACGCGCCCGAAAGAGCCGACATGTCACTTCTTTTTACGGGCGCTTACTGTGTGCTGGGGAAAATGGCAGGTAACCATGGCACGCGAGTGCTATGATTTTACTGTACTTGCGGGGCATACTTTGGGCGCATTGCAGTGCAATTACGTCCCGCAAAAACACGCCCTTAAGTCAATTTCTTAAATACTGCCAAGCCTATAATATTGGACAAAGGTTAAAACACGGTGTGCATAAATATAGTGTAGTTTAAAAAAAATGTTTCCCTAAAATCACAATATCAAGAATATACCTGTTTTAGACAACATTTTAAAAAGATCTGCAAGTGCCCTTTGCTTTTGCATCAATATGTGTTTGGCCTCAGACTTTTGCTTCTCCTTTTCTGCAGCCTGGTCTACAGTAAGGTTTTGAAGCTCTTGCACAGATTCTACGATTCCTTCTGCAATGAAAGAATGAAATGACTCAAAAGGAGCACTAACCAATGATGTAAGTAAATCATCAGAAACAAGTATGCGGATATACCTGTAAATGTATGGAGGTTTTCACACAAGGCTGGCATTGAGCTCTTCTTTAAGAATGTACCGCACAACTGTCTCATTCTTTTTGTCAGCTTTGGCAGGCGGAATTGAAGTGATGCAGTTGAATAAATATCCTCTCCACAGTTTAGCTGCTACAAAAAAGAATGTAGTTATATTTTACAGCTCATGACAGACCACATCTAAAAAAATGGCTATTGCTAAATTGAACACATATTAAAAAATCAACCGAAAAATAGTCAGTTAGTATTGACGTCACTGCTTTCATTTTTTTTGTTCAAAGGACCCTCGGAAATAAGAAAAATTTTGTCTTTTTGCTTGTCATGGCCAACTTCCTCACTTTTCCTTCACACTAGTTAAATAATTGTCCTCCAAAGAATGAAACCGACGCACAAACACTGAGGAATCCACCCCCCCCCCAAAAAAAAATAACATTTTTGTGCCTAGAAATAGATCTTTTTGGGTATTTGAGTGCTGCTGAGTGCGAAAACACCATCCATTATGTTGCAGTGGTCTTATTTTATAAGATGATTATTGCATGATTCTACATTGCTTATAGGAATTTGTTTGAGATTAATAGAGTTGAATTTTCTCATGCACACTCATGTTTTTGTTTTCATGTGTTCCTTAAATGTTCTAAAATTTGTCTTATCTGTTCCACTTGAATGTACAACACTTCTCCAGTACGTTATTAATTGACCACTACTTTAAGCAGCATATACTTGGTAAGGTGGCAATGCCAGATCTCCAAAACTAAAGCTGATTGGGGAAAACAGGTACAAAAAGATGGTTTGGACGAGAGCATAGTAAAAGCAGGAATCAGCTTTATTCCAGAGTGAGATACACCATCACAACGTTTCGGCCTGTCAATGCATGGCCTTTTCAAAGCAGCATCCGACGGTGGCGAGTTTGAGGCTTGCTCGCCTTGGGACAGACTCTGCATCTTTATTGACTTTTTATGGTCCTATGTGGAATTTTTGTTCCCACTTCTGTGTTTTTTTGGGGAAAACAGGTGTCAATATCAGAATCAGTGTCCCAAACTTAAAACCGGTTCCAACTTTTAAGGCACCAAAATGAGTGTTCTCCAGTGTAATCAGCCCCTTATAAACAATCATTGAATTTGTAAGGTTACTTGAAAATATTACTGCAGATTAAAAAAATAAAAACAATTAAAAACTATTTATACACACTAGCCAGGAAAAAAAAAATAAAAAAGAAATAATGCCTTACTGGTACAGTGCTTGCTCCAGAAAAGGCAGAGTTCAGTACAAAAGTGATTTGTTGCACAGCATTCCTTTTGGCTTTCGAGTCCATGGTGGTGTTCGTGAAATCAAGCTGATCCTCGCAGCCACTTTCCACTAATGCTGCAGAAGAGGCTTCATTCAGAGTGACTTCAAACTTCTTAATGTATTTAAAGAGTGTTCTGGAAGGAAAGCAAGACATCAACATGAAGCCTAGAACATACACCTACTAAAACGTGATTCAATGTAACCAAAGAGTGTTCTAGATAAAAACAAACTAGAACTAGTTCCATGAGTCTGCAGATGTTATTTACACATGTATGCATAATATCTCTGTACCTATCTCAGTAGTCTTACATCTGTACATACACATATATATCCACATCTATAAATATCTACTGTATATGTATACACTACTAGTCAAAAGTTTCATAAAACCTCAATTCTTCCAGCTAATATTTAGAGTTTAGAGGAGTGTTCCGGGATCTAACAATGCTCATTGGTCAGTCATTTGGCACTTCCAGGATGAACGCACCAGCAGCTGGGCCATTAGACGACTATCCAGGAGGCGAGTTTTGTCTTCTATTTTTACTCACACCCCAACGGACCAATGTTAGATACTGGAACACCCCTATAAGGTCTCAAATGTTTTTTTTAAAAAAAAAAAAGAAAAATTATTGAATTGAAAAAAATTAAATTTAGTAAAATTTTTAAAAAAAATTTAAAAATCGGGTTTTTTTTAAATCTTCCAATTTAGCCCCTTTTGGGTTTAAAACAACTTTACAAAAATAAAGGGGCATTTCTACAGTACTGCATTCAGTTTTTTTTTTAAAGGACCCAAACCCAAATATATAAGGGGTAAAGGGACACCTGCATAGTATTGGCAAAAAAATTTTTTAAACAATATTTTGATTTTCTCTTTTTGCAAAGCGGGCGGCCCCCTTGAAGTCTTTCCTAAAAAAAAACCCCTTTGGGGATAAAATTTTTTTAAAAATTTTAAAATTAGTGTTTGGCATTTGATTAAAGAAAAAAAATTTAAAATTTTTTTATTATTTAAAATTTTTTATATCTTTTGAAAAATTTAAAACCCATTTTTTGGCTGTACAAGAACGGGTTCTTTTTGCAAAAAAAAAACTGGAAAAAAATTTAGGATTTTTTAATATTTTTTAAATATTTAGTTTGTATTTTAAAAAGGGGTTTTTGTCGGGTTTACATTAAAATTTCATCGTACCTCAGCCCCCGTTTTTTTTTTTCATTTTTGAATTCAGGGGAGTGTTTCGGCCCCAAATAGGAGCAGTAGAAGCCGGTTTTGTAGTTTAATAGCAACCAGGGGCTGGAAAGCCTATAATGAAGATCAAAAAGGTCTTTTGCTTAACGACCGAGGAGGTGATGCCCCATACAAGAGGGTATAAAAAAATAATTTAGGAAAATTGTTAACCCCCGGGGACAAATATTGTAAAGTGACTTGTTTTTGCAGTGAGACAACCCCTTTAACTATTGTTACCTCTCTATATATCTTAATGACCAAAATGATTTATTCACTTACGACAATGCAACATTTTATCCCTAAAAATGCCATTACATAATGCTAACGTCGTTATAGGAACTCCCATAGAAAGAGCTGCAAGCAGGTAGGTGTGGGTACACACTTCTTAGAAAGGTGCAAGTCCAATAGGTGGGACTGCCACCTATCACAATGCCATCAAAGTGAGAGAAGAGAACACCTCTAATTTTTCTCCATGTTCCCAGTTTCCCCGCATGAAAAACTATGGGACGTTTTAGTAGTGGACAGGAGACAGCATGGAACTCTGGTCAGGATGTGGCCACAAAAGCAAGTTTTTTTTTTAACCCCCCCTTTTGACCCATAACCAAATTAAGGTTTTCCAAAGGGTATGTGCTCAAGAAGCTCTTCTGTTTAGATCAAGGGGGCCCGATTTCCTTTCCAAGTATATCAAAGCCCCCTTTGGGTTTTCCTGTCCCTGTTGCCCCCCCCCCGTCATTTTTGTCAGTTTTGACACATACACTAGTCAAAGTAGCTTGGGTCCTTACACTTGGATATTTTTTTACTGCTTCCAACACATCAACTTCAAATACTGACTGTTTTTCCCCGGGTTTTGTTATTTTTAACCCCCTTTTATAGGGTTTTTGGGTTTTTTTGTGAAAAAATTTGCACCCATTTAAACCCATTTTCGTTTTAAAAAAGCTAGTGAAGTGGGGGTGTGTATAAAATACAACCAAAAAAATACAATCAGCATAATACACTACCCGGGCCCCTTTATTAGGTACACCTGCCCCAACTGCCGTTAACATTAAATTTCAAATCACCAATCACGGCGGCAACTCATGATTTAGGCATGTAACATGGTAAGACAATCTCCTGCATTTCAAACCGAGCATCATAGGGGAAGAAAAGGTGATTTTGGTGCCTTTGAACGGGGCATGGTTTTGGGCCAAAAGGGCTGGTCGAGTTTTCAAAACTGCTATCTCCTGGGATTTTCACCCCAACCAACTTTTGGGGGTTTAAGAAAAAGGTCCGAAAAAAAAAAAAACACCCCAGGAGCGGAGCCCCTGGGGCGGAAAACCTTGTTGATGCCAAGGGTAAAAGGGAAGGGAAAGACGGGTTCGACTGATAAAAAGGCCCCGGGTGACTCAAATGCCACCCGTTACAACCAAGGAGCAATGAGCTCTCTGAATGCACAGACGGCGAACTTTGAGGCAGATGGGCTCCGCACGAAACCCACCGGGGCCCACCCTTTCAGCTAAGAACGGGAAAACCCGAGGCTCCAAATTTGCCCAAGCCATCGAAATTGGACAAAAAAGAGGAAAAACGTTCCCTGGTCTGGGGTCTCGATTTCTGCTCGACATTCGGATGGGGGGGTCAAAATTTGGCGTCAACAAAGAAACTGGTCCACCCTGCCTTAAAACAAGGGTTTCGGCTGGGGGGGGTGGTGTAAAGGGGGGGGAAATTTTCTTGGCATTTTTTTGGGGCCCCTTTGGTCCCAATTGAGCATCGTTGCAACACCTTGGAAACTTGCCCAAAGAACTGAGGCAGTTTGAAGGCAAAAGGGGTAAACCCTTTTACAGCATGGGTCCTAATAAATGGCTGGTGAGTGTACATACTTCAACCGAAAACACATTTTATAAAGAAATTACGGCTTTAATAAAAATTTTTCTGCCACAAATACTGTCTTACCGATGGGTCTTCTCCACAGACTGTTTTACAGACCAAAAGCTGACATCATTCCACTTTGATATTTGCACAAAGTCCTACAAGAATAATATTGCAATTTGCAAACATAATAAAACACATTCTCCATAAATATATTAATATCCGAACAAGGCTAAAGTTAAAAGCTGCTTCATTAGTAGTGGTAGAGTACCACTTTCTATTCCCAATATATACCACGTTCAGATTTTGATTCTTTCCAGTTACTATGCAGTTTCATTCCCAAACTTATTTCCCACTGATTTTATAGTGCCAACAGATTCCTCAGTCCTGTACACAGATGTACCAAACTCCCGTATCATAAGGATAATTGACAGACCATTAACAAAAGTATGTATATGGTGTGTTGAGAAAGTAAAGTCGTACACAACCTAATTTTTCACTATAATACTCTTGCTTTCTTCTGGCTTGTCTGGATGTAGAAGTTGTACTGTGTATAGAGTATACTATGAGGACCCTAGGGTGTTAACTTCACACGGCATATATGAGGGGTGTACTTCAAAGTACGTCCTGCAAATACTGTGATTTATAGCTCTCATCAAGAGTTTTGAATACCTGTTTTTTTCCCCGGCACACAACACGCGCTATGAGAAAGAAATGACTTCACTTATCCCTGGCGCTTACGTGCGGGGAAAAGTGAATGTCAGCAGAAGCGCTTTAGTAGTACGTGCTTGCCAAAGCATACTTCTGAAGCAGCGGGCGTATAGCGGTCCGCACAGTACACACTGCTATACGCCTGTAAGACACTGTCTGAACATACTCTTACGTGATACCCCAGGGCGGATATACACGGTTTACGTTATGGTTTTAATAAGTGTACTGTAGAACAGTGAACAATGTTCTGGCTGTTAGGTGAATGCAATAAACTATCAATTTTTTAATTATTTTGAACTTTACTAAATTTTTACCAATCTGTTTTTTGTGACATCCAATGTTTCAAGATGCATTTTACTAAATACTACATGATATACATATATACTTACTTTTAGCTCTTTCTCCACAGGCTTACGCAATTCATTAATTCTTGCCTCAACAGATGGCAGAAATTGTTTATAATATTGGTAAAGATTCCAGAGAAGACTGCATAAAGAATCTGCAAAATCAAAACAAGAAACCAAGTATTTCAGAACCTGCTTATAAGTAACTGTATTAAAACCACATTTTAGTCAATGAACCAATTAGCAAGTGCATCCAGAACTTCCTATGGCAGACAGAGGCCAAAAGTGTTTTTCTTGGCATTTAAGTGGCCGTGCATGCTAGTACACCACAAAAAAAGATGTATGGAACAGCATAGTAGACTACACTACTCAATACGCACGCACGCGCACACAATATCTCACAAAAGTGAGTACACATTTTTGTAAATATGTTTTTTGGGACAAAGCTAAGGATATGATACATTGTAAAGTAATCAGTGTAAAGCTTGTATAACAGTGTAAATTTGGTGTGCCCTCAAAAAAATTCAACACAGCCATTAATGTCTAAACCGCTGGCAACAAAAATGAGTACACCCCCACGTGAAAACGGACAAATTGTGCCCAACTTGCCATTTTCACCTCACTGTGTCATGTAACTCAGTGTTACAAGGTCTCAGGTGTGAATTGCGAGCAGGTGTGTTCAATTTGGTGTTATCACTCTCACACACTCATCCTGCTCACTGGAAGTTCAACATGGCACCTCCTGGCAAAGAACTGTAAGCATCTGAAAAAAAGAATGGTTGCTCCACATAAAGATGGCCTAGGTTATAAGAAAATAGTCAACACCCTGAATCTGAGCTGCAGCACAGTGGCCAAGACCATAGAGCAGCTTAAGACGACAGGTCCCACTCAGAACAGGCCTCGTTATGGTCCACCAAAGCTGTTGAGTGCACGTGCACATGCTCAGCGTCACATTCAGAGATTGTATTTTCAAAATAGTCGGATAAGTGCTGCCAGCATTGCTGCAGAGGTTAAAGGGGTGGCTGGTCAGCCGGTCAAACACTGCACACTGCATTAAATTACTCTGCATGGCTGTCGTCCTACAAGGAAGCCTCTTCTAAAGATGATGTAGAAGAAAGCCCACAAACCGCTTGCTAAAAATAAGCAGACTAAGGACATGGAGTACTGCAACCATGCCAAGATACACTTTTTTGGTTCAGATGGTGGCAAATCTGTATGGGGGGCCAGGTGGGGAGTACAAAGACAAGCATGGTGGTGGGAGTGTCATGGTTTGGGGCTGCATGAGGGTTGCAGGCTGTGGAGAGCTACAGCTCATTTAGGAAACCAGGACTGCTAACATGTACTGTGACATACTGAAGCAGAGCATGATTACCTCTCTTCTGAGCCACAGGGCAGTATTCCAACATAATAATGACACAAAACACACCACCAAGGCAAACACTGGGTAAAAGTGCTGGATTGGTCAGTAGACATACAGATCTAAACCTAATTGAGCATCTGTGGGGCATCCTCAAATGCAAGGTGGAGGAGCACAAGTGTTTACTTAAAGGAGTTTTATTGTTTGAACTGTTCGTGCTCTTCAGCTAATTCTCTGAGATCGAATTTGAAATCCAGGGGCGAGTCTCTCCTCTCAGCAGGAGTGTCTCTCCTTCCAAGAGGTGTGTTTCTCCTCACTGAAGACCTGTGACATGATCATTATGGGTGAGGCAGAAGCAGCAGAAGGATGTCTGGTCTGAACAGATCTGCAGCCTCCTGCATGCTTCTTATGTCTGCAGAGCTTCAGGCTGACTCCACAAGCTCCTTGCTGGGCTATAAGCAGTTATACAGTCAGCCTGAACTGATGAGACATATGAGGAGTGTACACTGTCCCCCCCCTTTCCCTCTGTTACCAGGCTGCAGTTTGTGTTACTGTTTTATATGGAGGAATACACACTGTCCTCCCCCTCCTCCTCTGGAGACTCTTTAATACTGTGTTATATGATGGGATCTGTGGCTTAAACAGGCAGTAATTGCCCAGATCATTCACCCCAGAGCTGGGAGATGTATATAGAGCCAGCAGACCTTGGTTTCACTATCGAATTTAACAGCTCAGATGGGAGAAAACAGAGTGTGCAGGCTGCCAATCACAGTGCAGGGGGCGTGGCGTTTCCTGTCTGGGGGCGTATCATAACAGGCTGCATGAAATGTCAGCCATTCACAGTGCAGGGGGCGGAAACGTCCAGGGGGTGTGTCCGACCAGCAAGAGCAGAAATAGAACACAGATTTACAGAAAAGCTCATATCTGCTAAACCAAGTGACTGAGGTAATGCAACCCAATTACAAAAGTGCTTATTTTTACTGTCCCCATAATCGGAGACAATCTTTGTAGCGATAAAACCCCTTTAAAGACTGGGACATTTTGCAGCCTTGAACAGATACTTCCAATGGACAAAACATAATGGAAGTTGTTAATTTTGAAATTATGTGACAGCATAATACTCAATTCTCTTTACCTACCTTTACATAGTAGATGATTCAGCTGTTTAACATTTGAACTCTTTATAAAAAGAATATAATTATGCACTTTCCAACCCTATCCAATCTTACATTTTTACACTAAAATTCCATTTGTCAACAGCATTTCATTTGCAGATCCAAAATACTATGTTGAATAAGTTCATACTATAGCTTTACAAAGGCTTCAAATCTTCCATAAGGTCAATCAACTATAACGTTCTGGAAGGTTCACCACTGAAATAAAGAATTGTCTGTGTCATTAACGGATTGTCTGATCCCACAAAAGTTGCCCATTTGATTTCCCATAAATGAGGCAGGTGTAGGGACATAACCCATATGTGGCACAGGGTATATGGGCAAGTGCTGTCCTACTGGGAGACTGCTTTTATTGTGCTACTTACATTAGGAGTGCAAAACAAAAATTCTCACAAAAACCTCCTATTTTGCTTGAGAAACAACAAAAGATAATCAGATGTAACTTTACATAAATTAAAAAATGACCTACCTTTCCTCGAGGTCTGTGGCACAATCAGTACATGGCAGTGAAAAACCAGCAGCATGTGGAGGCGAGAAGGAAATTCCCCCAAAGTGGATCCTTCAATAAATGCTTGCAATGCTTTTGTAACAGATGGCAATGACTGCTCTTCAGTGTTCTCTAGATATTTAAACCAGCATACAAATGTCAAACAAACACTTTTGTATCAGACAACTTTATATTATGACAAACATTTAATATTTCACCTTGCTCCTGTTCCACTTGCAGATATTCTTCAAGCAACTGATAAATCGTAAACCAATGCTTGTGAGATTTTTCAGCATGACGCTTCATAGCATTGTCAAGACTCAAAGACCAGCAGCTAAGAGCCAATACAAAAAAAAAAAAAAGTTAATGGAACTGTATATTAACTAAAAGTTGCAGTCACGAAATCAACTGATAACTCATTAATATGTCAAACATAAAAGGATGCATAACATTACTATCCAGAAATTCTGTGGGGCATGGTAAAACCGAATCAACCAGAAAACTATTTCAGTTTTAACGGTTATTTATAAAATAGTGGAAAATTGCACTGGCTGACAAAAATCTGATCAAGTCCAAAAAAATATTGGTTCTAATAAACTGAAGAGGTGCCAACCCTGCTCATAGTTTCCATGTTGTCCTTTTAACAGCCAGTAAAATCTCAGCTTATTTTAAAGCGTATCTACCATCAGTTTTAGTATCAACCAACTAAAGACCAAATTAAAAAAAAAAAAAAATCTTACTTCAGCTCGAGTTTACGCCACTGAATAATAAGCTGTGTAATTTCATCAAGATTCTTTCGCAGTGAAAAATCACGGCTAGCGTTTTCTTCCCAGTCCTATTGCAGGAAAAAAAATAAATTATAAAAAGCAACCCAGGTGCACATTCACTCTACATAGTTCTAGTGTTAGGCTACGTTTGCACGGCTTATTTCGGGGCGTATTTACGGACGTATTTACGTCCGCAAATACGTCCCAAAAAAACGTTTCAAATACGTGTCACAAAGTGTGGCGCGTATTTCGCGTCGTAAATACTATCCCCATTCTTTACTATGGGGATTTAAGTTGCGAAATACGCCTCAATAAGTGACAGGGGACTTAATTTTATGATCGTATTTACACACGTATTTACGCCCGCAAACACGTCGCAAAAAAATGCCTCGTGTGAACGACGAGGCGAAAATTACATTGGAATCAATTATAATCTAATTGTTCATTATTTGAAACATATTTCGGGACGTATTTGCGGACGTAATTACGTCCGTAAATACACCCCGAAATAAGCCTTCGTGTATTATTAAAGTTTTTTTTTTTTTTTTTTTTTACTTTTTTTTTCATTCATTATGCAGCAACCTAAACCAAAGCACCTGGGAACAGAAGGTCAGTAGAAAACAAAGACTTGAAAAAGAACGTAATTTAGAAAGTTTATTATTCTTAATTTTATGCCCAATGAAAATCTGTAATTCCTAGAAACTTTTAATGAAAATGTATTGCCTTCAAAGAACTAAATGTGCCAAAGCCAATGAAATACAAAAAATATCCATAAAAATATATTTTATTAGCAACATTTAAAACACTAATATAAAAAAAAAGTTATGATCTAACAGGAAAAGAAAAGAGTACATAGCGAATGTTGCACTAATGAGTAGGACAATTCATAAATATACAGTGCATATAACGATTAATTCACAAGTGTATATATTGAATATCATATATACTAACATATGTACATAGACACCACATTAAATATGCAGTTAATACGTAAATACGTGCTAAATTAAAATGCAAGTGTATTAGCATCCACAGCTAGTTACTCACACTCCCGATGCGCATTTCACCGCACTGCTTCAATTTGCTTTGGGTTTAGCACACTTAGGGCCACATGTATGAAAACTCTCTAGGTCTAATATCCATAGCAATCAATCAGAGCTCCCCTTTCATTTAATATAGTGCTCTGGAAAAAGGAGAGGGGCGCTCCAATTGGTTGCTATGGGCAACAAAGTGAATTTTAGACCTAGACAGTTTTCATACATGTGGCCCTTAGTTCTTTGTGGGCAATATATTTATATTTTGTGCATCATTAGGTCATGTTTGTATTATTTTGCATTACATTTGTGGATGAGCATTTTTCTGGTTACTGGATCTTAATGAAAATGTTAGGACCCCAGTTTAAAAATATACTATTCCTTCTTCTAGGTTAATTTTTGTGGTATAACAACTAGGCATAGTTTTCATGCAACTGCTGGTCTTCTTTAGACCATGCAAAATGCTAAAAAAATAAAGCTGCTCTATTAAGAAACTTTTCCACATTTTTTTTTATTTTTTATGTGACATACTTTTGTCCCATTTTGTATACTTTGCTTATGTACAGATCTTAGCCTCTTTACAATCTGGACCTATCAGTCAGAAGTGAACGCTGGTTATAACCCTGTGGCTGCTGCTTCTGAACTTAAAGGGGTTCTATGCTTTGGACAACGCTTGTTAGCCTGGTCCCCCAACAAAAATCTGGTTATGAAGTGTTTCCTTGTTGAGACTCTCAAAAATTAGCCGTCATCTATGGGTAAATGTAGGTGGTAGTGTCGAGTTTCCCTGCAGCGCCACCACAGGGGAAAAATTATTACACAGTACCCACTCAAATAAATGGGCTGTCTATGTAATGCAGGACAGGTCCTCTAAAGTGAACACTCTCCACTCTGGCCAATAAATAAGGTTCCTGGACATGGGAATCTTCTCTACTAGGGTAAATGAAAACAGATTCTCTACGGGAATATTATTATTTTCATGTTGGTAGCAGCTAGATCCTTAGTCCCAAGGCTCTGGCAGTCCATGACTCCCCACTCCTTATCCGACTGGTTCAAGGAGATCTTCCTCCAATGCATGGAAGAATTGAGGCTAGATCATATTGAAGGGAGGGAAAAATATGGTCGGGCGTGGGGAGCGTGGATTGTCTTTACTGCCTCTCCAGAATTTGCCTCGTGTGTAGGCCTTTTGATTGCTGCTTGGATGCGTGGCTCCTCTCCGGTATGACGTGTTTCTAATTGGTCCCTGCCTTTCATCCGCGTCAATTGAGTTTTATCTTTAGGAAGCCCCACACTTGCAGAAGCCAATCGGTTTCTCAGAGTCATCTCTGTGTGTAGACGACTGAATACTCGTTCCCCCCTTGTGTTTTCTTCTGTTCTTTTTTTGTTCTCGGTTCGTTCTTTTTTTGCGCTAACTCCATAGTCAGGAGGTTTTTGTATAGCTAGTATGTCTGCCGCCCTGGTATCGGTGTCCATTTATCATTGCTCCCTTTGAAGCTATACATTGACCGCTACAGATTTGTGCTGTACTTTTTTTAAATCTGTAATCACGCTTAATGTGGTCTGATTGCTTATGTTGTACCTGATATTTTCTTAATAAAGTTTGGAATGTGAAAACAGATTCTCTACATCAGAGACCCCTATCAGATCAGCAACTGGGCCCAGTTTTGCTCATTCTGAAACTGCTAGGATTAGAAAAAAGAAAATCCTGGAAAGTAACCATGTCACCATTGCACATGAGGAGGGGCAATCGCTAGTCCTGAAAGCAAGCCGTTACCATGGAAACAGTGAGGACCTACCAGTTCAAGGGGCCATCTCATGTACTTTAGTAATACAAAGCATAATAAACTTCATTTAAAAAAAATTCATATATGCACTAAGATTTTTTTAAACTAGAAAACACTGTAAAAAAACATGAAGCGTGTGCATTACATACATTTGGCACCGCCATACCTGTAAATCTATACTATTAACACACAATACACATTTAGTAAAGGTTAGCATTAAATGGACAAAAAAAAAACAAATCATGTAATTTCTCTTTGTTTCACTTTTGGGGTACAATCTGTTTTCAAGTTAAAACGGTACCCACGGAAGGTGCAGCTTATTCCATAAGAACAGGACATCATGCACACATGTAGACACAAAAGTAAAAAGTTATATACTCAGAAATGCTGTCATAAAAGAAAAAAAACAAATAAAAAAAATAAAATTATGTGCAGCTTCTCCCTAAGGGAGACATGGACACTTTCCTCCCCTGTTTCAGATTCTGCTGTGGGTTCTCTCCTTTCTCTGCACCATATGTCAAATCAAGGCCAGCATGCTAAGTCTAGCCCACCACAAGCCGGTTGCAAGACCTTACAAATCGCAAGCAGGGATAGACAAGGTGTAGACGCAAAAAGACCGCTTCTTCACTGTCCCCTGAGACAGCAGCCAGCACTTGCCAGAGGAGGCACCAGCACAGGGAGCAGGTGCCATCTTGGATTCAGAGCTTTGACCTGCACCTCCATACCACTCCGTTCAGCAGCTTCCAGGCAGTGGCACAGCTCTGGCAGTCCTACCCAAGCACCATAGTCACTCTCAAACATAAAAAACAAACAACTTTGTGCTAAAGATGTGGAAAGGGCTGGCTATTATACACACTTAAAGGACATCTGGGCCTTTTACTAACCATGTAGTACAGCTCTGCCCTTTAAGGGGAAACAATGATGTTGATGTGGCCCTCTAAGACCATTAGATTGATTCCCCTGCTGTACACCATCAATTATGTGATTTGTGCGCGAGAGGGATCTCTGTACATTGATGCTGCCTCTGTACGATTTCTCTCCTCCCCTTGCAGAATCTGCAGTGGGTTCTCTCTTCTTTCCTCCCTCTATACTTCATGCCTGCCACTTTGTGAGCTCTTCCCTACAGACTCTTTCTAACACTGAGGAAAGGGGCAGAAAACAAACAGATGAGCACTTTGTTGTCTTATCTTGGACAGAAGCACAGGTGCGTAGTTAAGGGAGGCACAGAATTCACAGAAGCAAAAGAATTTTTTTTTTTTTTTTTTTTTTTAAAGAATAAGAGTTTAGAACATTGCATTTAGGTAAACCGAGAAAAGAACCCTCCACCCCCGAAAAACACCGCCAAAATAAAAAAGTCTTTCATCAAACTTCTAAATATATATATATAAAAAAAAAAAAAAAATGATATTGTACCACATGTGCAAATATTTTCTGAAAGTTGACCCCTGGCACACTGGGAAGTGTCGCTTACCCAGTTTCCCTGAAAATAAGACAGTGTCTTATAATAATTTTTGCTCCTAAAGGCTCCCTAGGTCTTATTTTCAGGAGATGTCTAATTTTTCCATGAACAAAAATTCACATTTATTGTTGAACAGAAAATCAAAATTTATTAATATACTGCAGTGATTTCATCACAAGCATCAGCATAAGCAGCCAAACTCTGAATTGCATCAAAAAAATGCACTAGGTCTTATTTTCGGGGGATGTCTTATTTTCAGGGAAACAGGGTAGCACTTTACCTCCAATGTGTTTACAGGCATAAGTGTAGCGTCAACAAATTTTCTGATTGGGTGCAGAGGACGATTTTTGTTTCATATGTTCTCATTTTTGTAAAAAGAAGAAAACTATATCACTTCCCTAAATGTGAAATTGGCTACATAAACATCCCATTAAGTAAGAGGGTTCTTTAGAGGCTTTAGAGGGAAAGAGATGAGGAACAGGCTGTTATCTTTGACCCTCAAGTCACTGCCAGCTTCCCGAATGCTAACCCTCTCTTGCACATACATAGAAGCGGAAAGTAAAAAACTTTTCAATTACTCCACATTCAAATATGTAATGCTCCCCAAATATTGCACATAGAATACAAAGTTTGATATCATTTGAAACCCAAGTGTTGCTTTAGTATGAGACTAAGATGTAAGCTCTAGTCCTGACATATTACACAGCTCATTGGCAGAGAAAGAGTTAAGGGGCTGATGTTCGGCAGAAATTGCTAAAAGCAAAGGAACTAGGAGGAAAAATAGCAATCGTGCTTAAATTACTTATAAAACCAACATTTTTGCAAATGTACTTACTTGAGATTTTGCTAAAAGAAATTCCAGACCATTTAAAAATTTGGAAAGAGGGCTGGATAGCGGAAAGCCTTCAATCCTATCAATTATAGTCACAAGCTGCAAATAAAAAGATGAAAATGTTATGGGTAAATACATCTTGTATACATAAAAACTACCATTCCTAGTCAGTAGTATAATGTTGTACTGTGTTAGCCATAAAAAGTAGTAGAAGAGTGAAGAAATCAGGTGACACCTTTTAGAGGCTGACTGAGTATATACTCAGTCAGGAAATCTGGGACAAAAGTACACGGCAGCAGGTGATTTAGTTGTGACAATTTTCATTATATTTTATGGCACAGGCAAGGGAAGGTCAGATGATCTGCACAAAACTATTACGGTATTCTCATTAGGTTGACACTTTGTGATCAGCAAAAAGACTACGGTATCAATTCCAAGTTGGGTTCCAGCCACAATTGCTGGGAAATGAGAGGCGTTCAACACTGATCTAGGCAGTTTAACTGCTTAAATGCTGCAATTAATACCAAACTTGGCACTTAAGTGGTTTTATAACAGATATGGGGTGGTGGCTCTTTATCAGCCTGTCAGCACCCTAATGACATGGGACATCCATATTTTACCAAGGCAACTGTGCGCAAAATAGTCTCCCAGGCGTAATTGCAGGGCGTAATTACGCCCCGCAAATAAGCCGTGTGAACATAGCCTTAGAACATTTACCCCTCAAATCTAATTCATGAGTAGGTGTTAGCCCCGCCCACCAAAGGCTAGCCTCAGCCACCTGGCAGTTATTCTTATGTTTCTACCTATTCAAAGTAATACGTTTATCAGTTGAGGTGGGCGGGGCTTGAAAAAAACTGACTTTCTGAATGACTTTTCTGGCTGAAAACTGCAGATTTGAGCATTAAATACACGAACACTACAGCATCTTACAGAATAATGGGCACAGCGCTGGAAACAGAAGGTCTGACACTATCTTGTTCTGCCCTCAGCAAGGGGGGCATAAACTATGTGACAGGTTCTCTTTATATTTGATTCTGTGCAGTAAGCATAAAACTGACTATTGCTTTTAGGAAGTTTTAAAACTACATTGCATGTTTGGTGACATAACTAGCTTTATTTCATTTTCAAGGGTCTATGTATGCTTGCTAATACACTTTCTTTACCTGACGCAAAACAGGATGTTCTGGCCAATCTTCCAACAACTTGTCCACCTCTTTGCTGAATCGACTCAGCACAGACTGGCACTGAGTAACCTGCTGGATGTTGGGATGCTGATAAAAGTCATAAGGGCCTTCGTGCTGCACTGTAAGGTCTGAAGTAGTGTCTCCCGAAATTGTATTCTGCAGTAGAGTGCTAGCCAGCAAATGGCTACTTACTAATTGATCATTTAAGTCAGCCCCTAGAAGATTAAAACAAAACAGATTTAAAATTGAAAGGCAAGAGATTAAATTCAGGTAGGTCAGGAAGGTTGTAAACAAAGGCTAAAACATTGGGAAAGCACATACCGGTTTAGTCTCATTTTAATAGAATAAATATGCACAAGTTTAATTTATATAGTTAATCATATCATGCTACAGGATCAAAGACTTAACATGAATACATGGAGTATTACATTAAAAAGTAATGAAAACTAGAAGTACACAAAAAACAAAACCACGACTTGAAGGGGATGTCCATATCATAAAAATATATAATTTGCTACAGAGGCCCCATTGGAGAAGGGGGAAAAAAAAAAAAAAGTATACTTACCTACCTCTGTTGCCTGGTTCCAGCACGGTTTTTTCCTGATCTTGTGCTTACATCCTGTCCCTTCCAAACAGGCACATCACTGCAGCTGCTATTTGGGTGGAGCGTTCACATGCACTTACTTACATTACTGTTTGGAGCTGTGCACTTCCAAGCGTTAATGCAATTGAGGGGCACACAACCACTGCAATGGGGTCTGATCCCGTTCAGAGGTGAAAGAATGTACACAGAAGACTGTAGAGAGACAGCACTGGACCAAGAAACTGGAGCAAGGCGAGTAATATGGTGTTTTTTTTGTATATTTTTTATTGGCTTTCAAAAGAAGTACAAGCATTTGTACTGCATGGTCAAACATAACATGTCCATTAAAATACTATTTTACCACCACATTGTGTCTTCCTGTATGTACAAGAAATATACAAATAAGAGCAAAGTTTATGTTATATAGCCTGTTTTAATAGGGCCCCTCGAGCATATTTTTTTTTTCTAGGACATGGACCTCTCTAAATACCAATTTAATTTAGAGAACAGGACGTGTCATTTGTCAGAAAGACACTAAATCTAGTATCACCTGTAGTCTGTAATTCTAGTGCTTTACATATTAGGAGTGTATGGACTTATTTATTTTGTATTCCAGTTTATTTACCTCCTGAAGACAGTCATCTGTGGAACCATCTTCAACGGTCTTAATGGAAAAATGTATTAACAGTATTTTTTTTTACTAATAAAAGCCACATACTAATATTCTTTTCTTCATAGTTTTATTTTAATTTAGTTTCTTTATATGATTATGGGGAAAGCCATCTTGGGTCAGAGCTTTTAACACCATTTAGAGACATGCTTTACTGCAGTTCTCTGTACAACAGAGAGGAAATCTATGAAGAAGTGTTCTAGGCATGCTCTGTGACCTGGGAAAAGTAATTGAGCAATGTGAAGAAAAGGGTGACTAGGACCCTCACCTATTGTGAATGGTGGGTCTGATGTTCTTTATATCTTCGCGTCATCTTTCATTGCAATTCTGCACTCTAGCAGCTCCAGCCCTGGATAATCCAAATTTGTGTTTTAATATGGCTCAGGTGCCATGTTACAGTTTATGGTCTACTTTTTATATGGTTTTTATTTTTTTTGTTGCCCTTAGCCTTCTTTTCTTATGTCCAAATCTGTATGTTTTTGAAAAACGTAATATTTAAAATTATGTTTAAGAAAAAGAAAAAAAAAAGGAGCTTGCTGAAAAGTGGCCAGTGTAAACTGCATGATACCAGGATTTTGTTTTCAACCATAGATAATGACATGGAAAATTTAAAAAACAAAAATTAACTAAATATTAAAAAATATTTTTAGCATATAAGTAGGCTTTAAATAATATTTTCTGATGGTATTCCCTCTAACAGCAGGAAAGAGCTGCTTTATAGTCAATAGGGTCTGGAGCTAAAAGATCTATTCCAGTCTACAACACTAGACGCCTATTGCAAATATACAAAGTAAAAACCATCAATATGAAATCTATTCGGTAGTTTCCCAAACACTTGCCACTTAATAGTCTAGCATGGTATCTGTGAGGAAGAAGTTCTAAACTTTTTAAACATGGTCGAGCATGCTCAGCTTCAGCATTCAGTTATAGAAGCGTGAGCTACAGGCCACTACCCGGTTGATCTCTTCCAGGGCTGTGGAGTCGGAGTCTATTTTGCAGGAGTCGGAGTCGGTAAAAAATGGACCGACTCAGACTCCTAAAATATATAATAAATTGGTCCAGTTAGTTTAATGCAGAGACAAGAGCAATAAGAATTGGGTCTCACCAGTGCTACTGCTCCCATATATTCAGCCTCATCACATGAGGAGTGTAATTGATGACATGGAGCAGGCAAACCACTGCCACAGGGGAAAAGATTCTGCTCCCATAGCAAACAGATTTCAGCAACATTTTTGACTTCATATTTACAATTTATTCAAGTTTTTGTGTTCAAAAGTCATAGCCTGTAAATATATTTTACATCAAAAAGCAAAAGTGTAACAATTTTTTGGACTGCTAGTGACTTTCAGGCTCCATATCTCACCGTCCACTACAGCTTTCAATGCGAGACTACCATCATTTTATAGACAATCATCTTGGCTCTCATACATAACTTTTACCTTCAACTATTTAGCATCTACTGAGTTCTACAGATTCTTCTCATGTAACTGCATTGTTACTGTTTTGCTCCTGGTGGTGGGACAATAGACAACCTTTTCTCACGTTCCCTAATAGCATTGGGCAATATACATCACACAGGTCTCGAATGATGGCCTGAAAATAGGGGACGGAGCCTCGACTTCAATCTCGTCATAAGAAGTGTCGGCTCAAGTTTGCCAAAAAGTACGAAAAATGGAAGATTGGAAACAGATGATTTAGAGCGATGAGATGAAAGTCAATAGACCGGGCTCTGATGGGGGCAAAAAGGAAGATCAAGGGAGAAGGGGGCTAATGGATCGAGAAGCTGGAAGAACTGTCAGGTTCGTGGAAGAAGCCTGAGGATATGGGGAGGGGTCACAGCCAAAGGTGTTGGATACTTGACCAGGATGGATGGTGACCTCAATGCTGAGCTGTATGTCCGTGTCCTACAAGTTACTTCATACACTTGAGTACTGCCGGCTCCCCCGAGCCTCGTGAGTATGTGCTGATCACCGCAAGCTCCAGAAACACGGTGTACTGCGGCGCGTACTGTACGCGCCGCAATACACTGTGTGAGCATACCATTAGAGATGAAGAAAAAGCTGTATTCGTGTAGAAGAGTCCTGGGATCAGATTTTGGTCAAGTCATGCTTGAATCTGATCCAGAAGGATTCAGGCAGAGCTGAAAGCAAAATTTTGATTTTAAGGAGCAAAACAGTAACCATGCAGTTACATGACAAGAATCTGCAGAACTAAGCAGATGCTAATACTAAATAATGTATGTATAAGATAGGTAAGATAATTGTCTATAAAATGATGGGAGCCTCATGTACAAAGCTGTAGTGGACGGTGAGATACGGAGCCTGAAAGTCACAAGTTCAAAACATTGTTACCCTTTTGCTTGTCAGTGTATGTTCTACCTAAATAGCTTGATTATTGTATCATAAGGTGATAAACAGCCGGATGTTACCATTTTACTACAGTAAAGTTATCACTTAAACATGCGCCATGTATGAGGGAGTGGGAGTCGGAATCAGGAGTCGGTGTCAGGCAAATTGAGGAGCCAGGAGTCGGAGTCGGTGTCAGGAAGATTGAGTCGTCGGAGTTGGAGTCGGAGCTTTGGCTTACCGACTCCACAGCCCTGTTCCTGACTCGCCTGCCATTATCGGTAAAGTCCCCTTTTTTCTCAATTACGTAGCATAGAGCATTTTTGATAAACTTTATTAATTTCTTGGACTGCTATTTCACTATGCAAAGACTGGAAAAACATGTGCAGACCGGAGTAGCTGTGAAGGAATGTCAAAGCTTGATAGGGGACCAAAGAGGGGGAAAAAAAAACAAAACAAACCACTTGGTTGAATGGTAGCCAAAAAATGCAAAACAGCCACTCAAGTTGTTGCAGCGTTAAATTCAAGTTTAAGGGCACCTGTAGAAAATAACTAGTTTTGGGTTATTTGGCTACAATTTGACAGTGCTGTTTTGTTCCACACATAAAACTTTTGACCACAGCCATTTCTGTCTGTAGATATTTCACAAATCTCTGCATACTGAAATGTGATGAAGAAAACAGTAGATCTATACAAAACCCATCAACTTGGGACATCGACACCCTCCGTTTTTTTCCGCATCAAGGATGATGTTTCTCAAAATCTTAACTGCAGATTTTCCACACACAAATCCACAGCATTTCCATCCAATGTGCATTTGCCCCCCAAAATTTGCACAGAATTACACACACATGTTTTTTCTTTTTTTTTCCAGGAACAAAGCCAAACGCATTCATGGGTTGAAGTGTATAGGTTTGAGCTGCACTAAGCACAATCTTTTGCATTATTTTTAAGCAGCAATGCTTTTCTAACCACATACAACCCTTTTTAATTGTCTGCTTCCAAAATTTCATTCATTTCCACTTTGATAAATCTGAGAAAAAAAAAGTATGCTGTCAGAACAACGTCATCCCCCCCCCCCCTTCCCCAACAGGTAGGATATGTTGAACGCTTTGCCAAATACACTGAATTGCACAGCAGCACTACCTTACAGTAGGGATGCACCGCTTCTGGACCCTGGATCCAAGAGGCCCAGAAAAGTCAAAAATAATCCATAGCAAGAAGCAGCAACCAATGGGTTCGTGCATAAGTGGCTTTATTTCTCCATAAATACACCCATAAAAAACATGCAACGTTTTGACCTGACAAGGACTTTATCAAACTTGATAAAGGACCATGTTAGGTTGAAACGTCGCATGTTTTTAATCGGTGTATTTATGTAGGTATAACACTTTGTCGTGTTGTACAAACTATTATATCTACACAATGGTTTTTCACTTCATCCGCACTAATAAATGTAAGCAATATAACAAAGCTAAATCTTCATACCTAAGAGTGGGTAAAGAGATTCTCTGAGGGTTGCACTGGTCTGGTAGCAGGATAAGAACACACTCAAGAAATTTCTGGTATGATGCTCTTCTGGTGTCTGGTGATACCAAAGAGATCTGGCAATACTTAAACAGAGCTGCTGATGAATGACCATCACAGTTTGCATTGAACTTTGAGATACTAGTGCAGATGGATCATCTTCTTCACTGCCTTGCGTCTCCATAAGATCATCCAGACTGAGTTGTTCTGTTAGGTCTGCAAAATCCTAAATGCAAGCAAAGTAGTAAATGTCAAGAAATTAGTCCCCCTGATTTAACAAACAGTTTGCAATGTTGATCTCTGGCTAGAGAACAACAAAAAAAAGATCCCATGGACTAGTTAAAGGGACCCTGTCACATAGGTTATGTATGCCCTCCTTGCTGAGGACAGCACAAGCCAGTGTCAGACATGCTGTTTCCAGCGCTGTGCCCCATATTAAGTAAGATGCTGTCGTTTTAGAGTATTTAATGCTCAAATCTGCAGTTTTCAGCCAGAAGAGTCACTCAGTCAGTTTTTTTCAAACCCCACCCACCAGAGGCTAGCCCCACCCATTTCAACTGACAAACCTATTACTTTGAATAGGTAGAAACATGGGAATAACCGCCATGTGGGCGGGGCTAGCCTTTGGTGGGTGGGGCTAACACCTGCTCATGAATAAGATTTGAGAGGTAAATGCTCTGAAACTACAGCACCTTACAGAATAAGGGACACAGCGCTGGAAACAGCAGGTCTGTCAATAGCTTGTGCTGTCCTCAGCAAGGGGGGCATAATCTATGTGACAGGTTTTCTTCAACTATTTTCATTTGATCTAGAACGGATGGCAGTGAAAACTTGAAATTACTAAAAATATTGCCAAAATCTCATGTACATAGACACATCAATATAGTCTATGCATATCTCCAATATACACAATGTGTATAGACCTGCTTAAAAATGTCAATGCACCTTCATTTAAACACATCAATACATCTTCACTGAGTACCAAAATCCTATTCTCTCTGGATTCAATTGGATGGAGGGGTGAAGGGAAGTAACCTACCCACAATTCGGTGTCCTACAATGATGAGACCAAGAACTTTAGCATTAAATAAAAAGTAATGATTAATTTCAAACCACCACTAATCTTCAATACAAAGCATACATTTGAAGATCTGTCAAATAAACCATCATCATATGACATTTATGCTCCTTGCCAAGATCATACCTGATGATAAACTGGAAATCTCATGCGAAATTCTCTCTCCTCCTCTTCATCTTCTGTAACACCAGAGCCAAGAGTTTTGCTCTTGTATTTATAGAGACTGCTTTCTTCTTTTTCCTGCTCTCTAGCATTCTGCTCTTGCTCATCCCACTCATTGATAATAGACTAAAAACAAAAAGGCATTGCGTAAAACACAGTACAGAAACTTACGAAGGTCAAATACATATTCTTGTGTCTACAACACAATTTCTAACAAAACCTACAAACCACAATAAGGAAACACTGACCTGACATATGTGTCTGAAAAGCTTCAGAGACTTCTGATCCATTTCCCCTCTTGAGAGAATGTGAGAGCGTAGATAGAGTAACCCATTGACAAGCAGCTGCTCTTTAGTTAAGTCACAATTCAAACCAGTCTTTGGTTGGTCTTTGCAGGGATATTTCTGAGCAAGCTTTTTAAGGCCTTTCAGAATGTCAAGGGAACCAACTGAACACAAACTGTCCGCATGTGAAAAGTATGTTGGAAAAGCTTCAGACGTAGATGGAAAAGCAAGAAGTGAGGCGACCAGATTTGTTATTTTGGATGGAGAAATTAAAGTACTGTTCATTGTGACATAGAGCTCAGAAGCGATTACTCTCATTCCATGTTGTATTTGCAAAATGGCAGCTTGAACAGGCATTACCAAATCTGGGTACAGGGAATACTCCTCTGAAAGACGCTTTCTGAATTGGTGCTGTGATTTCTGCCATGTGACCTCTTCGGACAACATGTTGAGTATTCCTTGCCGTGACTTTGCACCCTTTCCACTGAGAGCTTTTAGAAGTCGGGTAGAAAAGTCCTGGATAGAAGACATCTTGCCAATGCTGTTGAGATAGTTGTGAATATCCTGATACAAGGTGTTATAAGTTGGACTAGGGGGGCGATAAGCCTGCTTTTTAGAAAGATTACATACGATTTCTTTAAGCTGCTGAATTCTGTGCTGCAAAGCCCTGTGAAGAAATGAGGTAATAAGACATTATCCACAGAATTTAAACAGTTACTATATTTGTTAAGGCATCAGGTTTGTTAAAGTTACTCCAAGTTATTTAAAAATGTAGCCACAACTTAGAACGGTGGTTAGATAATAAGGAAAAAATACCCTGCTACTTTCAGCAGAATCTGTTAAAATATTCTGGCTTTCATATATTACTGTGCCTGTACAACATCATCTAAACAAGTCTTACAAGATACTGTACATACAGTAATTTTTCAGCTTTTTTAAGTGTCTAATTATTGGTGCGCCTTAAATCTTGTATAGAAAAAATAAAATAAAGGGTGCATGTATTGGCAGTGTTCTCTATAGTAATAACTCACAAAAACTGTTCACACTACACGTTTTTCAACTCTGAAAAACATACCATGTAATATGCAATAAAAACAGTGGTAACCTTGAATTTTTGCTGTCCCCATTCTTTTTCCACATACATTTTTTTATTAACAAATTTTAAGAATAATCCATGACAAACATGGGAACATTTTGCCCAACATGGCAATAAAAACAGAGAAGGCCAAGATACAGAAAATTAATTGTAAATCACAAAAGAGCATGACTGTCAAAACAGCATTTGTATACTATTCTATGCAAATACATGTGTTTACAGAATAGACTCTCCACCCGATCTGGAGTGGTTTTGGTTTGATTAGTGATGTGACATATTAGTAACTATAAGAGAGAGAAATACACAATCTCTATGGGGGCGACATCTTATAACATTTGGAGTCAGTCCACAATTGCCATTTGTTGCAGATTGTCCCCATTCTTTTTCAATGGGGCTAAATTGTGGCACATTTTCTCTATGGAAACACAGAAATAAGTGACAGATCCCTTTGTACAATATAATTTGAAATTCTCTTCATAACAATATGCACATCAGTTCACAATGTGAATTACGGCACATATTCCCGTTAAAAACAATGGGATGCACAACACCTGTGGAAATTACGCAGTATCCGCATACCCTAAGGCCATGTTCACACGGCTTAAAATTGGACGTATTTCAGTCCGTAATTATGCGCCGGAGTGCGTAAATTACGGCTGGAATCCGTCCAAGTCATTACGGTAATCCACAGTTCTCATAGAGAACTATGGATTACGTCTCCTCTCCCAGCTCGGCGAATACGCCGCGGGGGGAGATAAGTGACATGTGAATTACCAGTGGCGTATACGCTCCGCTGGTAATGAAAGTCTATGGGCCGGTGAGGTGCCGCCCCCCTGCTCCCGCCCCCGTCCACACGGCGTAATTGCGGGGACGGATTTCGCCCCGCATTTACGGCGGCTGCCGTACAGCGGGGGCCGGCCCCATAGACGGTCATTATTCACGGTGCGTACACGCCGTAAATAATGGACATGTCACTTTCTTCCCGCCCGGCGTATTCGCCGAGCGGGGAGAGGAGACATAATCCATAGTTCTCTGACAGACGGATTTCAGCCGTACTGCAGCGCAAATACGGCACGCAATACAGCTGAAATCAGTGCCCAAATCGGCCGTGTGAAAGGCCCCTTAAGGTTCACACACTTTCAATACTTTAAAAAGAAAGAAAACGTGCGCTAATCTAACCCAGGAACTCTAATGGTAAGAAATCACATGCCCACCTAATATAAGGGTGAACGTGTTTTTCCAAAGCCTCATCATTGAGCTCTTTTCCTGTAAGCAGGCTACATGACAAGTTGCGGGTTTTCCATTCAAGCTCCAGTTCATGCAGCTGAAAAAAAAAAACAAAAAAACCCCATAAAATTAATACAATATGCACATTAAGAGGGACATGTATGAAAACTGCCTAGGTCTAAGAAGTTCCTTGTTGCCTATAGCAACCAGAGTTACCCTTTCATTTCATATAGTGCTCTGAAAAAATGAAAGGGGAGCCTTGATTGGTTGCTATGGGCAACAAAAAAAGTCTTCGATCTAGACCGTTTTCATACATGTCCCCCTAAGTCTTAAAGGGATGTTCAGAGACTGATTAATGCTCGTCAGTCCGTCAGGGTATGAGTAAAAATAGAAAAGACGACTCATACTTATCTCCCGTTCACTTCCGGCTGCCGCTGCATTCATCCCAGGCTGTAGCAGCGTTTATGTGACAGCTCCAGTCAATTACAGGCCAGAGAGGTCACATGCAGGTGACAACGTGGCCTGTGACTGACTGGAGTTGTCATGTGAACGATGGACGCTCACCGATTACTTCCTGGTTGAACGGGAGCATCCGGAAGATAAGTATGAGTCTTAGGCTATGTTCACATGGCTTAAAATGGGACGTATTTCAGTCCATAATTATGTGCCGCCCCCGTCCACACGGCGTCATTGCGGGGCGTAATTACGCCCCGCAAATAAGCCGTGTGAACATAGCCTTTAAATCAACTCCCATAAGAAGAAACATGATTGAAGAGTGGCCAGGAAACACAAACAAAAAGAAAGTTCTAATAAAATAAACACATTGTTTATGTAGGGTGGGTAAAATCTTATGTAGAAGGAAACCTTCAAACCTTTTTATACAATAAAAACATAAACTAGTGTAATGGTAGCGAAGAGAGCATTCTCTTGCCCTTTATAAGCCAACAGAGGCCTTTGAGAGTGCTTCATGTATCAGAAACTTTACCAGCACATATGCTGTAGACCGCAACATAGCCTTAAAAGTGGTGTTCTGGGCCCTAATATTATTAATATGACTCGTTTGTCCGTCGGGTAATGAGTAAAAATAAAAGCTCATGCTTACTTCCCGGATGCCCGCGTTCACTCCCGGCTGAAGCACTGAATGAACTTCATTCACATGACAGCTGCAGCCAATGACAGGCCATAAGGCATGTGCAGTGATCGGCTTATTTGGCTGTATTTGAATGAGTCGTCAGGCTTACTTCAGTCAATCCGCGGCATAATCCGTTTCCGAAATAAGTCAAGTTTATTTTCTATTGATTCAATATGAAAAACGAGCTGTAGGGCCCGACACCCTTTTAAAGGGTGCTAAGAGTTCATTCCAGTATAGCCCCTTATTGAAAAAACATGCCAAACCGGACGAAAAACAATTCAATGTCATTTTTTACGGACGGATTCACACCTACAATGAATGGAGATGGTGAATCCGTCGGGAAATCAGTTACAAATACGTGCCACACCCTTTGTGACACTTATTTGCAAAATGATTTTCAACTGATTTCAGAACGTATTTACGATCGGCAATCCGTTGTAAATACGTTCTGAAATGAGCCGTGTGAACGAGGCCTAAAGGTCATGTGCATGTGATGCTGTGGCCTGTGATTGGCTGTACTTGTCACATGAATGAAGTTCGTTCAGTGCTTACTTCCAGGTTGAACACACCGACAGCCAGGAGTGAATGGGAGCGTCCGGGAGGTAAGTGTGAGGTTTATCTTCTATTTTGACTCACACCCCGATGGACAAACGAGCATTGTAGGGCCCGGACACCCCTTTTAAATGGGTTGCCTCACTACAGAGGTTGACTGCATATCACTAGTATAGCCCCTTTAAGTGTGAAAACAACATTAGCCATTTTAACCCTTTACTAATTTACCTCTTCCTTTGCATACTGTAATTTGTATTTTCTTTTTTCTGCTGGGTCAAAGGTAGTTTGTGGCAGCCAAAGGTGAATCTGTAATATGCCCAAATGAATCCACAAAGAACCCCGATGGGCTGTTTCAGAGGTCGGAACTGCATCATCAACATCAGCATAAAAATGCTGAAGGCATGTCAACCACATCTTAATTATGTTTTCAGGTAACCTTCCCTCATTAGACCAGCCTCTCAAAATATCCTGGATATAGTGAAATGCAGAGAGGTCCTTCAAAGGAAGATGGTCACAATACTGCAAAAACTCCTCTTGTAGACTTTCTGGTACAAGGTCCTTCAGAGCAACAAAATGATGATATAACAGAAGACCTTGAAGTTTGACATCTGTGTTTCTGAAAAAAATAAATAAAATCACAATCAATCCTTGGCAGATGTAGATATATTCAATGAGGTACAGCCAGATATTGCAGATTATCTCTGTTTATGCATGCTGAGCGGGTAAAAACAGAATGGGCCGCTTACACGGCAACATGCTTTCTGTTGGTGGTATCTGCTTAAAGGGTTGTCTCATCTCAAAGTTTCATAGGATGCATGAATGAAATAATGCTGCTTTGCTCTGTCACTTCCTGGTCAAGCTGTCTGTAATTAGCATATGAGCTCTGTGTATTCAGACTTCTGTTTATTAGTCTAGATTAAATAAATTACCTTCTCTGAGGTCCAGAGAAGCTTCTGAGCTAATGTAGAAGAGAAAAGTAATTAGACTTTTGTCTGAAAGATCAGATAAAAACAACCTCTCACTGTCTGGAGTTCTGCGCTGCCGCGAGCTATGTGTTGACGTCATTCCCTGCTATCAGATAGAACAAACAGCAGGGGAGAAAAGAGTAGACAGGTCGATCACTAGGGGAACCAGAGAGCCAGGAAGGTGATAAAATCACTTGTAGCTCCTTAACAAAAAAAAGATAAACAACGCAATATATTTGGAAAACGTCTTCATTAAGTGTTTCCTAAATTTTGAAAGCTATTCTTTGTAGCAAGACAACCCATTTAATATCATAAAAGAAATAGTCAATGGATACCACGGCGGGCCCACAGAGGAGGCTAGAGCAAACCGTCTCTTAGGACTAATTGTGCTCTATATTGATATATATGTTCACCATGACTACTTTTGAAAAAGATGAATAAAAAAAAACAAAAAAAAACTTGTTTGTGTAGTTTCCATTAGAACCATTCTGGGGCATGCATGACTCCACTTTTATACCTTTTTTATTAGGAGGTAAACAAAACCCCACTAATAGTGACTTTTTTTTTTTTTTTTACAGTATTCACTATATGAGGTGTTGGATAAAAATTTAATAGTGAAAGTTAGGACTTAATGCAAGTAAGAAATCACATATCCAAACTGTTATGAGGAGATTAAAAAACTATAAAAATAGATCAGCTACGTACTAGTAAGACCATTTGTTGTGCAAGAAAAAAAATAAGCTTTCATACCTAAAGTTTGCCAGGGAAGAGAGGGTCATATTTGTCCAAAGGGTGGAACTGATTTTTTGCAGTTGCTGAAGTTTCCCAACACCCTCTCCAAGGCTCACGCTTGAGGACAGAAGGATTGGAAGCCCATTCATATCCCACGACAATGCCTTGCTGCTGCCTGTCAGAACTTCACAGAAGCATTTCGACAACACAGCTCTGTTTAAAATACCGGGACCCTGAAAAACAGTGTTACCTATTAATGTGCGCGTGTATGTATACCAATAATATCTATATCTCATATATATATCTATCTATATATTATATCTATCTACATCTATCTATATTATCTATTTCTATATCTTTATAATTATCTATTTCTATCATTATACTTCTATATCTATTACAATCTATACTATAAAGCTAATTATTACACTACTACATATCTATTGTACATCTATATTATCTATCGAGCTATCTCTCTCTCTATCTATCTCTCTCTCTATCTATCTATATCTATATCTATATCTATATCTATATCTATATCTATATCTATATATATATATATATATATATATATTATATATACACATATACACACACACACACACACACATACACACATATATTAAATAAGGAAAGGAAAAAGTATACACTTGACTACCAAATTTATTTGTGACATCTAAAATTTCATAATTTTGTTGATTTTAAAAACAGGTAATAATTTATAGTGAGAAAACTTCAATCATCACAATATTAGTCTGAAGGTACTCGATCACATACAGTTTTACACAGCATGTCTTTCATACCTTCATAGAGAGTTCCATGAGAGCTTGGGGCATACTTGCATCATCTGGGCAAGTGTGTGGTTTCCAGGATGACCAATAATCTGGGTCAGTGGTTACAGTACTACTCCAGAAAGATGACAATACGGTGCTGATCATCTCGGACCACAACAATGCAACATCACCAGACTTAACCTGTAACAAAAAATCTTAATTATGTGCACAATTACAGCAAATAGATTACTGAACAATTGAACACTGAAAGACTAAAGAAAAGTGAAATTTAAGGGAAACTATTTTTTAAGACCATGCTCAGATGTTAAGAGATTTTGGGTGTGAATTCTGCAAAATCCCGAATAAAAGGGACACTGCCACCAAAAGGAGTATTTTTGTGAAAACCAATAAACCTGAAAAACTTTTTAAAAAAAAGTTTGACATTTTATTTCGACAAGTCCTATGCAATGAAAAATTACATATAAAATATTGTCCTTATTTAACTGTGAGAGGATACTTCTGAAACGCCACCCATACTAATCTTATTTTATTTCAGCTGATACTCATCTCAATAATCTCATTACAAATAGTAGGTAATGACAGTGACTGCTCTATTGTTCTTTTCACAGGGATAAGACCAATACATAAAAGGATAATGTGGTAATCTTTTGCTGCATTGGGGAGGTTTTCTTCACACATATCCAATGCTGCTGATAATATTTACACTTCACTGACCAGAGACCAGCAAAAAGAAGGACCATCAACAAATGCTCTCACTGCTGTGCTATCAGAGCTCACACAGAAGTAGTCAGGGGCAAGCCAGGAAGTCCTGTGCATAAAGGAACTTGTCAGGTGGTTTGTGCTACCTCATATGAGGGCAGGATGGAATGGAGGAAGAAAAGTCGAGCTTTGTGATCTGTAGATGATTTGGAGCAGAATTTCTGAGTAAAAAAGCATACAAGACAATCAAACTGAAACTACTGCTAAGCCCAGCCACGTACAGCAATTGACGGACTGCCCTGTATACATACTAATATAAGGAAAGCTGTCAGTCATATGAGGACGGGGCGATCATGACTTTTACTGCCTCATAAGGAGTCTGGTCAGTATTTTCTCTACTTTTTATTCAGAAATCCTGCATCAAATTAAATAACCCTAAATATCCCAGAGCTCAGCTTCTCACCCTCTATTACGTCCTGCTTTCAGATAAAAAGCGTAAACCACTTGACAGGTTCCCTTCCATAAGTTAGGTAATAGTTGCATATTGCTTGTCAATATGTAAAAAAAAAAATAATAATTTTGATGAAAAAAAAAAAACAAAAACCCACAAACTCCACAATGGTGCAACAGATCGGCATGGAATTTTCAATGAGTACAAGTGATGAAATCTGCAACTAAGTCTGGGCATATAGATTTTGTCATAAAATCACAGATTTGGTAAAGCAATATTATGGGTTCAGCAAACAGATGCCTCTATACTAAAATACCTCCGTGTTATACAGAGGCCCCACATGGAACACCTTCGGTTCTGTATTACGGAGTGATAGAAACTGTGGGCCTTATTTATCAAGACTGTCCAGAAATAAAACGGTCTATGTTGTCAATAGCAGCCAACCAGAGCTCAGATTTCATTATTGCAGAACAGTTTAACAAAATGGAAACAGAGCTCCGATTGGCTGCTGTAGGCCACTAAGAGTTGGACTGCTAGACAGTTTGGATAAATGAGGCCCTGTCTGAGCTGCTGTCCAGACTCCATGCACACAGTCCTCACTTTCATAGATTAGACAAAGCAATACCTCAGGCTGTTGGCTTAGGCGGCAGAAGGCTCGCAGCTGGTCTACAGATACTGGTGTATGTTCCAGGCAGAATGCAACCAACTGGTTGAGATCTGACTGTATGTTCTTTCTGTAAACAGGATGATGACGTGGTCAATTCCTCAACATATAAAAAAAATACATGCATGGTTTCCTAGTACAGAACTGCTACATACTCACCTAGCATAGTAAGAATGGGACAGCAAGTCAGTAATCATTTTGTACTGCCACAAGAGCATTAGATACTCCATACCAGGCCACGTTTGAACACGACTTAAAAGCTTTGCCAAACTTTCCTGGTTTACTGGTGGAGACGAACACTCTTCTAGACGCTTATCTTCAGGACCAAGAGAAATGCCCTGTTTCTTTATACGTGATCGCAGTAATTCCACAGATTCAATTAGACGGTCTTAAATCAAGAACACAATAACTTATGATTACTTGCAAAGGAGAATTAAATTTCAAAATTAGAGTGAACAGCTCAGTAAAAAACATCAGTCGTTTAAGAAAATAAGTCACAATAACATTGAAATTAAAATTATGGCAGTAAAAAGCTCCTGTACTCTAGCCTCCAATCATTCAGAAATTCATTGCTCTCTTTCACAGGTCTAGATACAAAGCAGTAATCTAAAATCGCAAAAGACACGGCAGATAATACTAATGAAACTTATTTTACTATAAAGCAATGAAAGAAGACAAGTAATGCTAGTGCTTTACTTATGGCTGTCTTAAAGCGCAATATCTCTGGACATATATAAAAATGCTGTTAAAATCTATTACTCAAACAACTAAACTCTTACTGTATGTGTTCATGTTTCTCTAAAAACACAGATTATGTGAATTTCCAAAACAGGAAGAAAAAATCCCCCTCTAAAGTTTACCAAAATTAAGGTCTTCTTGATGATTTGCTTGAAGAACAGAGGCCCAAGCGTGCAGCAAGTTGAACTTTGTTTCCCAAGCTGAGGAAGCTGCTCTTAACTTGCAAATCTCCAGCTGCCATGAACTGTCTTGTTTAACCGGCCTCAGGTCTGTTACAGTAAGCGCAGCAGTGAATGCTTTCAACTTCTGCACACACTGTACTACAGAATCCACCTGTAGGGTGTGAAATAAAAAGTTGAAATATGAAACCGAGAATTCACTTACACACAAGAAAAATCCAATAATTCTAAATCAAGAATGCCAATACTGGGTCCAGACACAGATTTTGCTAACAAGATGAAGACTGTGCAGCTCGTTAGAAGAATTTTAGGTAAAATTAATAAGTTCAGAAAATCTAAAAAAACTTCTGAAAAGCCATTGTCCCTTATTAAAGATATGGATGTGCAAGCGTATGTTCACACAGCGTTTTTTGGGCCATTTTTAGCACATTTTAGGTGCTGAAAAAGCCGAAAATCAGCCTCGGACAAGCCTCAAATCTTCCTTCTTGAATATAATGTAAAATACGCCTTGTTGTTCACACAAAAACGTATTTCACAAGCGGAATCGCGAGCCCTTTTTTGGACATAATTACGGCCGGCATTTTTTGCTCCTAAAATCCCTATGGGAAACAATAGGGATAGGATTTTTAAAAATACGCATCAAAAAACGCCTTATTCTAATAGCAGATTTGATAACCGTTTTGAAGAATAAATTTACACTTAAAAATCTAGATCAAGGTTTTTTTTTTTTTTAACTGCACAAAATCTTTCAGACGGTCACTTTTCAAGAGTGTACTCACACCAAATAGAATTACTAAAAATGCCATAATTCACAAATAAAGTAACTAGAAATCTTTAAGCGATTGTCTATTCGGAAATCAATTACATGTAAATGAGGCCAGGGTGGGAAAAAAAATTGTTATCTACCTGTCCCGCACCACTGTCGCTCCACTCTTCACTTCCCGATTCTCATCCCAGCACACAGAACAGGCTCACGCTCCATTCACTTACATGGAGTGCGAGCCTCTTGTGTGAATCTGGACAAGAACATGAAAGTTTAAAGGAGCGGATCAGCGGTGAGCGCCGGAGCAACAGCAGTAGGAAACCGCTAGGTAAGTATAATTTTTTTTTTCCTTTTTCTGCCCACTCTGCCATAATTAAATATATGTTTTACAAGTAGACAACACTCTTAACTTCTTAAAGCCACACCTGGGCCATTGAACCCCTATCCTACGTACAATATTCTTTTCAGTAGAGCAGGTGGGTTTGAATGTCAGAATGCTTTCTTGCATTCAGTTAGGCTCTGTTTACACAATGATTATTTCACATCAGAATCCACACGGATTCAAACTTGAAATACTTGTCTAAAACTAAATCATTCCTGTTGACCCTCATAGAAAATGTATTGTAGTTTAAACAAAGCATACTGTGGCCAGTTTTTATAAGAATACAAAAACTTAGAACATACTCATTCTTCCGTCATACTTGCCATGGAAAATTTACTCTTGAAGTCAATGGGGATGGGCAAAAACCTTGTGTAAAACGTATCCAGAACATTTGTATGTTATTTTGGACACTGATACACGTCCAAAACCCCATAGACATTAATGGGACTTACTTTCTGCTTGTAAATCCACTGGAAAGAGACCCCTAAATCCACTCTAGGCGCTCGTGGAAATGCTCATTTTTAAAGGGGGCTTCTCCCCACAATGATTTCATTTACCTTTCTCTACATGTGTAAAAGCTAGACTCTTACCAAATACATTAATTTGGTCAGAAGATAAAAAAAATTTGTCTACACAAGTTCCTCAAGGTTACCGACCACCTCTTCCCAACTCTTTCTCCTGTGTCTCTTATTTGATGGATCCTAGATGCCTTCAGTCAGTCAGTTTGACCATTCAGTCACTCCCTGCAGACTCTTCTCTCTAGCAACAAAGTCTGTTTACCTAACTAAATGAGAAGCTATTGCTCTTTAGAGCTATGTAGCCTTGTGTATTATATTTTTATAAATCTCTTGCTGTTATGTCACTATCACAGGAATAGCTAAGAACAGCGGAGCGGATATGTCAAATCACTGCTATAGACCCACCGACAGCCTGAAAAGGAAGTGTGAGCCTGAAAGCTGGCTGTGGCTCTCAAACTGCATGGTGAGACCACCACTTTAAATAAGTGAAAACCATAAATAAATAAAGTTTCAACATTCTCTTCTACATATTTTTTTTAACAGCAAAGGTGGCGCTAGAATAGGGTTTTTTTTTTTTTATTGTGTCACTTTTCCATCATGGACATTTATATCTAGGCGATAAAAAGTTTTAGTATCATCAGGGTCGGAGCTAAAAGTTGCGGTTTTGGCCGTGGGTGTTAGTGTTAATTTCAATAATATTTTATTTTGTAAGTTTTATACTTTATCTGACCTTATGTAAAATAAAGACCTTTGAGGGAGCATTTTTACATTACTTTTTTCCCCTGAAAATCAGGGTAAACAACTATGATCAGAAAATAAAAACAGCTAAGAAGGAACAAATATGCATCAGTATCATGTTTTCATTAGTAAAAAAAAAAAAAAATTAGCGATAGATTCTCTTTAAAGGTGCAAAGCAACCTATTTCACTTGCATAGAGCAGCAAACTATGAAGCAGATCCTACTAATGTATGGTTATTAGCATGTATGGCTACGTGTTTTTGACTAGTGGATCATGCTAATACTTTTATCCCATTCCTGATACGACTTATCTCAAAGTCAGGAAAGATGTATGAAGCAGGTTTAGAAGTTGAGTTATCTCCATACATGGTGGGTGTCACCTGTAAGTTACAGCCACGCCTGCTGTCACCGGAGATTATTCTGATCACTGATATTTAACAACTTCAATGCCGTCAACATAATCGCAGCATCTAGAATGTTATACATGAGGAGGCCAGTTTCAACTTTATGAAAATTCTCTTTCCACCCACTTCAATACAATTGTGAGGTGTTAAGCAGGGCTGTGGAGTCGGAGCCTATTTTGCAGGAGTCGGAGTAGTCATAAAATGGACCGACTCAGACTCCCAAAATATATAATAAGTTGGTCCAGTTAGTACGATGCAGAGCAAAGAGCAAGAGGCATTGGGTCCGGCCAGTGCTACTGCTTCCATATCTTCAGCTTCATCACATGAGGAGTGTAATTGATGACATGGAGCAGGCAAAGCACTGCCCCAGGGGAAAAGAATCCGCTCCCATAGCAAACAGATTTCAGCTAAATTTTTCACCTGCTTTCAAAGAAGTAGAAGAGTTCAACCACTCATCTAAACTGACTGTGGCTGAGGCAATTCCTTTATACCCTGACATTGTTAGAGATGTTGCCCCTGTGGTCACCGCTTTGCCTCCAAGTTAGTGTAGAGAGGCCGTTCTCTAGCCTGGAAATAATGAGATCAGATGTGAGGTCATGTATGCATGATCTGATGGAGGCAATATTATTTCTCAGAATAAATTCAGAGACTTCACAAATGTTCCTGCAGTGCTTTGCATATTTACATTTTTTCTGTGTTCTAAAGTTATATCCAATAAATATATTTTACACTGACAAGCAAAATGGTAACAATGTTTTGAACTTGTGACTTTCAGGCTCCATATCACACCATCCACTACAGCTTTGTACATGAGGCTACTGTAATTTTATATACAGTCATCTTACATATCTTATACATAAATTTGACTTGCAAGTATTTAGCATCTGCTTAGTTCTGCAGATTCTTTCCTGTAACTGCATTGTTACCGTTTTGCTCCTAAAACGTTAATTTGTATTATTTTGTTAACATTTGGGAAATTAACCTTTGGTTTTCAATACTGCATGAATCCTTCTGGACTCTGGATCAGATTCAAGCATATCTTGACCAAAATCTGATCCCAGGTCTCTTCTACAGATTCCCAATGTTGGTGCAGACTGGAATTGGATACAAATACAGCTTTTTCTTCAACTCCACCCACAAGTGTTCAAAAGATCAAAACATTGTTACTCTTTTGCTTATCAGTGTCTGTTCTACCTAAATAGCTTGATTATTGTATCATAAGGTGATAAAAAGCCTGATGTTACCACTTTACTGTAGTAAAGTTATCACTTAAACATGCGCCGTGTATGAGTGAGTCAGGAGTCGGAGGATTGGGAAATTGAGGAGTCAGAGTTGGGGCTTTGGCTTGCCGACTCCACAGCCCTGGTGTTAAGAAAACTTTATTTTACATTTTGTATTAGGCTACTAGCTTATGCATCTAATATGGCCCAATAGGCTTATAAATATGACAGACCTGGAGGCCTCTCAATCTCCCCTTCCCCAACCCGCGATTACATCATATGACGTGATGGGCCAAAAGAGGCTTTCCCCTTCCCTCTGTTAAATTTCCTTGATGCGGCACCTAAGAGGTTAAATGGTTGCGATCAGAGGTTCCTTCAAAATTTGACAGAAGTCTAGCGGTCAGTCACTGCCAGGCTCCTGCTACTGAATGCATCATACGTTATCTGCATGTCATGGTGCCTTAAGGGCTTTAATTGACTAAGTAAAAAAAATACCAATGTCTCATAACTAAAAATATTAAAACAAGGATGGATGGAGTATAAATACCTTGTACGGCAGCGGTCTACCAAGTACTTTCTGCAACAATTTTATGCTGGCAGGTGACTTGGGAGACGACGCAGAGAGACATTCCTGAATATTCTGAGATAAGGATTGCACTTCTTCAGAAAGCCTACAGCAGAAGAAAAAAAATCATATTAGAGTAGATGTACCATTATTGTTTGTGTCTAGAATTTATCTACAATAAAATGCACCAATCTGGCACATTTTTTCCCCAGAATTATTAAGATGCTTTAGACACTTTGAAGTGCAGTCAACAAGGGGGTGTGGTGTTTCTAGGAAGAGAAGATGCTTAAAATGCAACATAATCTTGGAATTAGTCTAAGGTTACATAGCTTACATTACACAGATAATCTGTACCAATGTGTTGTGCGTCTGACTTGAGCATTAAATGCCTCTGAGAAGCAGTAGGGACAGAAGCAAAAGTGAGAAGCTTTCCATTCATAGGGGACATGTATGGACAATATTCTTTACACAAAGACTAAATTATAAGGATTTATTTTTATTTTTTTTCAACTGCAAAAGTGGTGCTAAAATACGTTTTGGAATTGTGTCACTTTTCCATCATGGACATTTATATCTAGGTGAAGAAAAAAATAACTACAAAATGTTAAAATGTGTAGCCTTTAAAAGCACTGCTCCGACACCAACCTGTGAACCTCATTCCCAAGGAAGATTTCCGAAATCTCTTCTACAGAATACTTCACAACCCAGTTAAAAATGTTGCAGCAGGGCTGATCAAACCCTGTTCAAAACCCATTTCAGGGCCAAACCCCCCCGAACCCCATCCGCCACCTGAGGAGGGAAAACCCATCAACCGCAGAAAAACCCGCAAAAAAAAGTGTTATACTGAGAGAAAAGAAAAAAAAAAGGGAAAAAAAATAATTTTCTGAAACGGATCCAAAAAAAAAAAGTTCTGATTTCGTCTTGGGGTATGTTCACACGGTGTTTTTTTAAAAGTAAAATTTTCTCTTTTTAAAAACGGTCCCCCAAATCGGGTTTAAAATTTGCTTTAAAATTTAAAAAAGCCTAATTTTGAAAATAGTTAGAAAAAAACCTATCCCCTTTTTTTCCGTTTTTGATTTTCCCTTTCAAAAAACCCTCAAAAATTGACATGCATTTTTACGTTTTTAATTGTGCCGAAAAACTTTTCCCAAATACACTTGAAAAAAGGCCCTAATTTTCCCTTTCAAATTCAAAAGAATTAAAGATTTTTCCCCGGCCCGGAATTTTTGGGGCCATATTCCAGCATGTTAAACGCGTTAGAAAACAACCCAAAAAACGCAGTGTGAACATAAACCTTTGGATACAATTTTTTTTTCCCAATCAATTTAAAAAATTTCTTTTGCCCTTTTCATCCTCAATAAATACACTGGGGGGTAATTAAAAATTTCAAATCTGCAAAAAAATTTAAAAAAAAAACAACACATTTTTGGGCCCCAAAAAAAAAAAATAAAAAAAAAAAAAATAAAAAAAAAAAGTTTTGCATTTTTTTTCCCCCCCCTTAACCCGGCAAAAATCCGGGCCACCCTTCCTTAAAAGGGATTTTCCGGGAAAAGTAATTTTTTAAAGAGCGCAAAAAATTCAAATTTTAATTTTAAAATTTTAAAAATTGAACCCCCTTAAAAATGATTTATTCTAATTTTGCTTTGGCCCAAAAAAAAGCCGAGAAACCCTTTTTTCCCTTTTTTTTTCCCGCCAAAACCCAAAAAACCCATCAGCACATGGTTTTTGCTTCTGTGGAATGGACGTTTTTTTTTCCCTCACTAAGTGAGTTGGTGCTTTGGGGAAACCCGGGGTTTAGCCAGAAACAATGAGTGGGTTAGACCTGGCAGGAAGGCTGGCTGCATTTCATTACTCCCGTAAAATAAAAAAACCCAGGGGGGCTGACAGGAAAGTAATCATTCAAAAAACAAAAGCTGGGGGGGGAGGGGGTTAAAAAAAATACAGGATAATTGTGACAAGGACTCCTTTCCCCCCTTGAGTCTAGCTTTCCTTTTTTTTCCCATTTTTTTCCCTTTTTTTTGATTCCCAAAAATTTTTGGGAAAGGGGGAAAAGGCAGGGAAAAATTGCAAATTTTTTGATTAGCTGAAAGTCCCAAATAGGGATAACAACCTTTTAGCCAGAAAAAAAAAAAGTTTTCCCTTTCTGCTCTCAAAATTTGTAGTGGTGTCGGGTAAAGTGGTTTTAAGATGCGCCCCGACCCTCACTGGGTGCAGGGAAGTGTCAATCCCCACCCAAAAGGCAGAAAAATAAAAACCCTTTATTTGTGGGCATCGCCCCCCTTTCTTGGAAGCCAAAATTGGGAAACCAGTTGAAAAGGAAAGCTTGGGGAAAACCACAATTTCCCCAAAAGCAAACAGAGTAAGAAGATGGGAAAAACCCGTTGTTTCCTTTGGGGGGTATGTAAAGCAAAAGCAAAGGGAAAAAAAAAAACCAAAAATTTTAATAATTTTTAAAAAATTTTTTTTTATTACATATTTCCCGATTAGGAAAGGGAAAACTTTTTAAAAATGTTACAAAAAGATTGGTAAATGTTTCCACACACCTTTTGCGCAGGCCCAAACCCGGGGGTTTAAGTGGAGCAGAAAAAGCGGGGGCAAGAGTTGTACAGTCTGGAAAGAAAAATGAACATTTCCAGGAGGGTTTTGGGGGGTTTTGGGGCAGGGGAATTTTAAAAATTG
Organism: Phyllomedusa bahiana; assembly: GCA_025379985.1. Classification (NCBI taxonomy): domain Eukaryota; kingdom Metazoa; phylum Chordata; class Amphibia; order Anura; family Hylidae; genus Phyllomedusa; species Phyllomedusa bahiana. The sequence goes on from JAODAL010003693.1 coordinate 76,275, forward strand.
TAAAGCCCAAAGGAAAATTGGGACTTGTGGTTAAGCTGCAGGAGAACTCGGACTCCCACAACCAGGAATTTCCGATCTTGTGATAGGAGGAGGCAAAAAGAAAAGAACGAAACAAAAAAAAGGGTAGTGGCTTCTACTTTTCAAATAAATGCGTTTTTAGTGTTTAGAAATATTAAACCCCGGAAACCCCCTTTAAAAGCTTGGAATGACAAAAAGTACGAAGCTAAAAATAATCTGGCAAGCATCGATAAAAAAAGCTTTAAAAATTTTGATTAAAACCAAACATTTTTTAAAAATATTTAATTCTTAATTATTGATCTAAAAAAAATTCATGTTTTATTTTATCAAAAAAAAGAAAAATCCCAAAGAATCAAAAAAGTAACAAATCTAGCTTAGCCTAGCGATTTTCTGGAATTTTTCCTATACAGATAACTAGTCAAGACTAAACTAGTTCTACATATAATCACACTAGTTCTAAAACAGTTAAGTGTTCTGCAGTTAAAGAAAATATATGGAAGCAGCACTATCAGAATAAAAAGAATTTGTTTTTTGCACAAGTTTGGAAAAAACACTGAAGATCATGGACAAGATCCAATTTGGGGTAGGTTTTAAGGTCAGTATACAAGAGCTAAAAAAAATACAGATGGGAAAACTAAAAATAACCCCAAAAAGGCCTGCTTTACATGAAGCTCAACCAACATACAATTACGTAAAAAGGAGGTTCATGAGTTTATTTTACCAGCCTAAAAAATGTGCCATGGGGCCCACATTTAACTTTTGCAAACTAGGAGTCTCCCCAGTATTTTTATCTCTAGTTATACCCTTTCTCTTATTTATTTTTATGTTAAACAAAGCGGGTTATAGGGTTTAAGGGAAACCCCTTTTGAAAACCCCCATCTTCCCCGCTGCGAATTTTTTGATTTTCTTTATTAAAACCTTTTAAACCCTTTTTTGGTTTTAAGGTTTAAAAATTTATTCCTAAACCCCACCGCCAAAGGGAAACCCCATGGGTTTTTGGGGGGGGGCTTTACAACAAGACATTATCTGCCCGGGGGCCCTTTGTTTGGGGGGCCGGGGAAAGTTTTCCTTTACACAAAAGGCCCCGTTCAAGGTTAAATTTGCCCCGGATTTGCCGACGGAAAAGGGCGATCGTCAAACCGCGGGCAAACCCGTCAGAAAAAAATTAACCGCCTATTTTTTTATTGATTTTTAATAGAAAAAAACGGGGTCTCGTTCACACGGGCGGTATTGCCGGGCCGGATTGCCGCCGCGGATTTTACGCGGCAAGGCCCACGGAAAAAAACAAAAGGCCTGTCAATTATTTTCGGGCGGATTCCCCACCTAAAATGAATTGGGGATGGTGAATCCGTCGGGGGAAAACATTACAAAAAACGTGCCCCCACTTGGTGGGAACTTAAAATTTTCAATGTTTTTAAATGTTTCAGAACGTAAATTTTTTTATCGGGAATCCGATGTAAATCCCTTTTGAATAAGGGCCCTGTTTAACGAGGCCTTATTTTTCTTATTGGCCCAAAACCCCCACTTGGACTTAAACAAGTGAAGATGATTTTGATGACTTTTATACTTTTCAGATGAACTTATGCAAGAGTTCGGGTTTTTGTACCGGGACTATACTTTGTATCTTTAAATTTGGGTTTAAAAAAAAATAAAAAAGGGCGCTCTCAAAAAAAATAAAAAAAATAGATGCAAACCCGATCTTACCTTACAAGTTGTTTCATCTGTTAATGGAGAAAGGCTAGACTCTAGGTATTCACACACAAGCTGTCCCAGAGGTCAAAAAATGCTGCAAGATTCGCAATCACTGGATGAGGAGGCCGAGGACAGCGGGGAATCTAATATAAAAATAAAAAAAAGGGGTTTTATTATAATTTGAACATGTATTTTTTAAAACATCCAAATCAAAAAGGGGAAATGGGGGCCCACTACCATTTTTAACAGACGGGTTTTTTAAAAAAGGGTATGCATGGATGTGCAGCTGAAATAAAGACAAAGATCATCACTAAAAATCGCAAGCATGAGCTTAAGAGGGGTAAAGCTCAGTCATAGGACTATAGAGCATGAGACCGCTAGCTTTTGCAGGTAACTGGAGAATTCCAAGTAACGCAATGCATAATGCCCGACATAAAATTTGTCCGTGGAACAGCAGCAGGGTGGGGACATTTTTCAGGATTTGGGTTAGGTCCCCATTATTTCTGTTGCCTTGAGTACTACAATTTACAAAACCCCAGCAGCCCCGTCACAACAAATCAGGAATAGAAGTGGGGTTTACAGCGTAAATCACCAAAACCACCAGGAAGTGATCTAAGCGGTTTTGACTGTGAAAAAGCATGGTGAGAAACACCTTCAAGAGACCTAACACCCCACGAAACCCCAGGAATAACAGAAACTAAAAACAACCTTTCTCAAATGCTTCTTAGGAAAATAAAGGCATTTCCCCTTAATTTTTTTTTTTTCCCTTTTTAAAGAAAGTCGGCCAAATACAGCCTTAAGTTTGGGCCAAGGTGGAAAAGACAGCTTTTAAAGGGTCCTAATTTTACGTTTTTGTGAAATAACGTTTCGACTGGGGAGAGCTATTGTGCAGGGGGAGCCTCTAAGACCATCAGTTTACCAATGCGTGAAATAGATGCGGGTTCTATGGGGGAGGGCTAAAACAGTAAACTCTGCCACCCCTAAACCCCTTGTTGCGTGCCCGATGCACTGTATTTACTGAGAAACCCAATTTCCCCTTTCAAGTAGCTAGGGCCCCCAGCCCCCCTGCACAGTTGGGACTTCCACAGAAGATTCCTTCTAGAAAGGATCTCCTGTGTTACAAAGTGACAGTAAAACCGCTTCCTGTAAAGCTAGTCAACCGGGGGGGTTGGGCAAAAAACAACCCCAAAACCCAAATCCTAAACACGTTCATAAAACGGATTTTTTTTGTCCACTGGCTGTCAAAAGTTGCATGAAAAACATCAGTTTTTTTCAGAGATGCACAGCAATAGATTTGCTATGCATTTCTGCAAAAAACGGGCCAACAAACACCGGCCTTTCATAACTCCCTTTGTAAATTTTCTCCTGGCTTTTTTTTTTTTTTTTTTTTTTTTTTTACAGGTTTCAAAAAACCACCAGCAAATATAACGAGCAGGAAAAAAAAAAAAAAAAAAAAAAAGACGTTCTGTGGAGACAACAGAACATATTTACTATACAAGTCTAAGGGACAGCTTTTCAGTCATTTTTTTCAGCGTTTTTATAAAACGAAAACCGCTGAAAAAAAGGAGGCTTGTGTGCAGTACAGACATAGGCCTAATACTGAGGGAAATTCTTTGATTTGTGAATGACATGTATTTGAGAAAAGTCTTATAATTTCATCAATTTTTTTGTGTTTGTGTGGAGGTGATGGGTACTATTTAAGCTTAAAATGAGACCATGAGCTTCTCCCTTTACTATGAAAACTCTGTTAGACATTTCATCAGTGATATTCCATCTCGGACATGCAGGAGTGGTAGACAACTCAAACTATATTGTGCTATGCCTTTGTGGTGGTGACTGGGGTTTTGCCAAGAAGCGAGTTCCTTACCTAACAGACTGATGCTCCCCCCTTTTGAGGCTGCAAAAAGGGGCGTTGTGTTACTGTGTCATCACTTCACCGCCCATGCACATTCCTGTACTCAGCTCTGAGCGAGAAAACATTGTCTGCTAACCCAGGGATAACTTATTGTGCACGATATGGTTTTTATTCTCCCTCTTTTTGCTCAGGAAGAAGAAAATCTCAACGGGGCAGCCTTTTTTAAAATTCCTTCACTAACGGCGCAGGGGAGAGGGCTGAGCAAAGAGCGTCTGATTTTTAATAGTAATTAATTACAACCGTGGATTCCTATAAAAAAGTAACGGGATCTTTTCCCCAGTCCCTTCAAAGTAGTTCATTTTCCCCCCACAGAAAAAAGTGCAAACAATAAAAGCGCAGCCAGATTAGCTCCCTCAGTCCTGGTGGGGTTTCCTAATTAAACCGTCAGGAAACTAGGGCTCTTGGTCTGTAAACTAAAAGGGCTTCACTTTTTTTAATGACATTTAGAAAGTGTTTAAAACCCCTTTTGGGATCCCAATAACATTAGTTTCGTGAAAACCCCCCTTTAAAATACAAGTAAAGTTTTTAAAAGTTTATTCATAGCTATAACCCCAAAAAAACCAAACAGATTTTATCATCCGGCTAACAGCAAAAAACCCCCTCCTTTGTGAAATTCAAAAGCAATTTTCAAAGCACTCAGTCTTTTTGGCTTCCTAGACACATGTGCCTCAATAAAAGATTGTTTCTGTCGGTTGAGTAGTAGAATTGCCCTGTCAAGAAAATATGTATTCAGATAAAGCAACTTTTGTGGAAGTAAACACCTTAAATGCAGTCATACAACAACCTTCCACCTAGCTTCAATGGGTGGTGGTTTCAAATAAATAAATAAATGCTTCACATAGATTTTTTAAAAAAATATATATATTTATAACTTAATTTTTATTTTTAAAAGCGGTTAAAAATCCAAAAAATTAAAGGGAAAACCCATTTAGAGAGGATTCAGGTACCAATCACTCTTGGGACAACCAAGACAAAATGAGAAACCAAAATTTAAATGCAGTTTGATCCATGCAAGTAGAAAAAAATGTAAGTGTGCAATGCTCATCACATGTAGTGTTGAGCAGTCCAAACCCCAAAAAGGGGACAGCTTGAGAAAAAGGTAGACTACTAGTCGCTTGCACACGTGATAACGTTGCTCCTTTTACCTCTAATGCATTTTGGATGTTGTTATATTAATAGATAAAGGAGGGTTATGCGTATTATGAAGTTAGAGGAGGGAACATTGCCGGTTATACTCAAAAGTTTTACTGGTAACACAAAGTAAGAGATAATTAAAGGGATATTCCTATCACAGCAACTGCTGCTGGAAAGTAAGCAATTTTCAACATGCATGTTATTAAAAAATATGTTTGCGTTACCTAATACACTCCTTTTTTGTACCTCATCATTGCTCTTATCTCCATGGTTACAGACCAACATTGTATGCTTTTTTTAAAGACCGTTTTTGGTAATGCTACATTAGTTTATGTTCCGACAGCTTATTTGCGGGGCATACTTTGGCACCGTTCAGATGACGGATTTCACCATCCTATTTCTTGGCGAGTAATGTACGACCGGTCACTCTTTTTTCCCTTTTTGTCCAAAAAAAGAGAACTTTAAAAGAGGCAGGGCGCTGTCTCGCGTTAAAAGTATCCGCTGGCATATTGCTGTGCATACCTGTGCTGTCTGAACATATTCTTGCTGAAAACATACAGTGGTGGTCCGTAACCATGGAGACTGGAGAGAATGTATAAAAAAAACAAACCGGTAAAGGAAAAAATACACCTTTTTAAACATAATTTTAAAAAAAATTTCTTTTCGTTTCAGTAATTGGCCCTTCCTGCATGACACTGGAGGAAATACCCTTTAAAGAAGCCTGTCACCAGAGGTTCTCACCCCCTTTTTCCTCGTTTTGGGGCTTCCCTTTAGCTGTGTGTGTCTATAAAGACTTTAATTTCATTTTTCAAGTACCTGTCCCCTCCTTGAGTTTTTTTACGCACGAGATATTTGGTTTAAAACTTGCTTAGCAATTTATGAGAAAAAAAACAATTGATTTTCTTGTTGTAAGCTCTAGAACAGCAAATCCGCAAATTTCCAAAGCAACAAGAGGCAAATGGAGTCACACATCTCAAATCCTTGTCAGATCTGAACACAAAGCTCCACTCATAACCTGCAGAGAGTCCACTCCCCTAAGAGATGGTGCGTCCCAGAGAAGTGTTAAAAAAAAAAAAAAAAAAAAAAAAAAAAACCCCCCAGCTGCAACTAAAAAGCAGAACTTTCCCACTAATATAGAGGGAAATCTTCAGTTTAGGTAATATGAATTTAACCCTTTACCGCTGCAGACAGTACCCTGGGACGTAAGTTTACATCCAGGGTCACTAAGGGGTTAAAGCTGCAAATGAAACAGGACACAATTAGGTTAACAGTGATGGGAAGAAAACAGTCTTAGGCCCTGTTCACATGGCGGATTTAGCCGCGGGTTTCGGCGCAGTTGCCGCGGACAAAACCTCGTCCAAATCGCGCCCCAAACGCCCCCAGTTCATTACATGGTTTTCTATGGGAAACCGCGTTGCTATTCACACAGCGCAGTTTTGGCCGCGGCTTTGGTGCCGCATGTGTTTGAGAAGTTTCCTGTCAACTCTGGCAGCGAGTCTTCAGCGTGGGTTTCGCCGTGCTTTTCGGCGCGGTTGGGTCCTGCCTATTAATTTGTATGGGTGAATACCTCGCCGCAATCCATGCCCAGAACCACGATCCAACCGCACCCGCACCGATAAACCTCGTCGGGAGACACGAGTTTGTGGCGCAATTTGGACGAGGTTTTGGCCGCGGCAACCGCGCCGAAACCCGCGGCCAAATCCGCCATGTGAACAGGGTCTTGAGGTTGTTCCACACTTTCGGCCTCATATATGAAAATGGTCTAGCACTAAGACTAGCTGTGTCGCTAATAGGAACCAACCAAAAGGTTGTACAAAAATAACTGGTTTAGTTCTGTTATGATGCTTGGAAATATTACATTTAGACCCAAAAAAAAGTCTATATATAGGAATACATGCTAATTAATTGTTAAACATATATTAACGCTTACCTGTTTGTTACACAATCCAACTGGCTAAATATTTCCATATCTGGCTCCATGCCAGTGTCAATTGTGAGGGAATGTTTCATAATTTCCAACAATTGCATGTTCCAGCGGGGATCAAATGGGGCACAATTGTCACCTATATTAAGAAAAATTTTTTAGTTTCTTTCAACTTTACAGTGTTCTACGTATTCTAGTTCATCCCACCACTTGAACTGAGGCTTATAACAAACCTGAATTAGGCATGAAAGCAGCTGATGGCACTCGTTATTAAGTCATATGAAGTCATGAGCAGCCTCTTTGAGATGTGAAAGGAAGGTCTCTCCGCTACACTCAGACTAGATATTTCGGATTGCTGAGAAGAGCAATTCAGATAATTTTCTGCTGGCTGTATGTGAAAGATGCCAAATGCCTGATATCCGCATGATATCTCGCATGTGGGACTTTTTGGTTTTGTAACGTGGTATAGTTAAAAAGCCATTTATGACAAGTGACAGATCTGTATTCCCTTAGGCGCAGTTCACAAGCGTATTTGCGGGGCATGCTTTGGGGCATAATTTCGTAGCATAATTGCCTAGCATAATTGCGTAGCAATGCGGCCAAAGTACGCCCCACAAATACTCTAAAATCATAGCACTCATCGAGTGAATGGGTACACAATTGCTGTTAGAACACACTGGCCAGTGCACGCTTTTAACAGCAAGTATACAGCAGCACGCGCAACTATATACCGTGTGAACATACCCTTAAAAGCAGTACAGTCTACTATGCCCATTATGGCAGAAACTGATTGAAAATAATTACCAAACTGTTGTTTCAAACTTCTGCCATTTTAGTCCAAGACAACATCCCTTACGGACCAACCACAAGAGAGATGGAGACTTACTGCACCAACTAATGAACATGATACCAACAATTTGGCAACTCGGCTGGAACAAGTTGCCCAGGTTTCCGATGTTTGTGTCTAAATCCCCTATGGCTTAGCTTGCAGGATTGTCTCAATCATTCATCTCTATATATGCATACATGTCATTCTGGATCCGAGAGTAGTACCAAATCTAACATCTTTAGCCCAAATTCTAAATCAGATTGGTCTAATAGCTGAAGGATGGAAAACCACTGGTACAAAACCAATATTCTAATTGGTCATCCTTTATCTAAAATAGTTAACCTTAACAATGTAATACTTACCAATAAGTATCTCGGGCTACTTATTCAGTCTCACTGGTGGCTGGACGGGTTGGGAGTACTTAAGATCATAACTAGCATTTAAAACCATTTTGGTTACAATGGCTAGACTGCAACTGCCCTGTAAATTCTTGGACTTTATTATAGGGAAGACATCAGCCTCGGCTGTATGGGATGCAATAAAGGCTTATAGGTTTGCAACATTAGTAAAAAAAAAAAAAAAAAAAGGATTTTAAAAGTAAAGGGTTCAACCTCAGCCTATAAAAATTAGTTCTGAACACAGAATGTGCATTTGCAGCTCCTTTACACTACAAGTCAGTGAAAGGGGACCAAAGAAAGAGATCCACATATAGACCCCTCGTAACAGCTACAAAACCCTGGCCAGTTTAATCTAAGTTGCCCTTGATATTGTGAGCTTATTATGCAAAGTTTTTACATGGGTGCATTTCTCTCTATGGCGAGGATATGCCACCGTATGTATGCAATATCCCTGATCATGCATTTGATTACTATGAATAAAGTTATTGACTGGATCTGACCATTAACGTGTAGTTCCAGTAAAAATAATTACTGTAGATTCTGACATTTAGACTCATTTTCATATATGTTAATTGTTTTGTTTTTTTCTAGATGAAAGTTATTTCTGTGAACCCATTTAGAGGGCAGGAATGGTTACAGAAGTTTTGGCAAAAAAAAATCTGTAATCTGCCAAGAAAAAAAAGTTGGTAGTTTGTCTCTTGAATCTATTGCCTCCCCATTTCTCATCAGGAATTTAGATGGCTTTCTTTTCTGGTCTCTTTCAGACCACCACATGATTTTATTTCTACCCATTTAACACTGTTACTAGACAAGTTTGTTTGTAAAACTACGTGTCTAGTGCAGTTTGCCTCGAATAATGATAGGACATTGAAACTTTAAAACAAAAAAAAAAAAAGAGCCAAATTGTCAGCTGTTTTTTTGTTTTGTATGAGGATTTGTTTTAAATAAAGTTCAGAATTTTTTTAGGATATATCGTGGGGTAAAAACATTTTTAACCCTTAAGCCGAACGCTGAAAAGTAGTTAATGACCAGAACAAATTTTTTTAGTTTTGGCCTCCTTGCGTTTAAACAGTTGTAACTTTTTTATTTTTTCAATGACGCAGTTGGATGAGGCCTCGTTTTATTCGAGACAAGTTGTACTTTATAAGGGAATAGTTTAAGTACACTTATAAATAATTGCAGTATTTTTTTTTATTTTTTTACAAAAATTTTTTTGTTTTTTTAATTTTTTTTTTTACACCATTCACATTTCACACTTAATAACTTGTTAGATTAATTCTACAGGTTATTACGGTCGTGTGGATACCAAATATGTGTAGGTTTTTTTGTGCGTGTGATTTATGCACAATTATTTTTTATTAAATATTTATTTTTTTTATTATTTATTTTTTTTATTCTTTTTTTTTACACTTTTTATGGTTTTTTTGTACTTTTTTTTGACTCCCATGAAGGGAGAACTGTTTAACATTTTTTTTTATTTTTTTACACTTAGTAATGTATTAGCATTTTCATATATGCTAATACATGCTAATCTGTGTCAGTCTGACACAGGCATGATTAGGACAGCACACACTGCATCCTAATCACTGGCTTCTTACACAGACAACTCTGGGCCATGCTAGGTCCCCAGAGCTGACTGTGAAACCGGTCCCTGAGCTCTGTCGGGTGACCGGGCGTTCCGATCACCCGACAGAGCAGGGGATCCCTTTGATTGCGCTGCGGTAACGCACCGCCGCAATCAAAGGGTTAAAGCATCGGGTTGCGGAGGTTTTTCCTCCGCTCCCCGATGCCTGCAGGAGATGCTCTGGGATGGGGCTGTGTAGTTCAGCCCCCCATCCTAGCGCAGCTGCGGCGCCGGGCGCCGCAAACCCCGATGTCTGCAGCGACGTCAAAAGACGTCGCTGCAGACGAACGACCCGCACCGGCCGCCGTCAAAAGACGGTGCGCGGTCGTTAAGGGGTTAAAGGAGGCGACTCAAAATGCAAATCTCTATTTACGGCAGGCTTTCCAAAGCATCCCAAAGTAAGGGATAATGTAAAGGAGATCTGTCGTATTTTGGGATGTACATAAATTTTCTCTTCTGTGAAAAACCCACAACCTTCTACTGTTCTTTCTGGACATTTGTCATTAGAACACAAAAAACAGCCATCAGCGTCTGCAAAGAGTTCTATTATTCTTAATACAAAGAAGGTGCAATGATTCGGTTTAACAAAATCTCTCTCTAGGACGTAACATTGTGTACTGTGTGCCTGTTGAATGATAATATTCGTGATATTGTTTTATTTTTCATTTGTTTGCTAAATGCACAATTTAGCAATTTACTAAACCGACTTCCTTAAAAATTTACTATCATTTTGCTGCTCTAGAGTAAGTGTAGATCCTTCCCCTTGCTAACAGTTATGCAGAATTTTTATCAAATTCAGTATTTTTGCTTGGTTTTTCTTGAATTTCAATCGAATTTGTCAAAGAATTGCTCGTTTTTCAGGCTCTCTCTGCTATTCACATCCCTTCTCCGAGTATTACAAAGGTTTACTTAGTAGAAGAGTGAAGAAATCAGGCGATACCTTTCAGAGGCTTTACTTAGTGATTTTGCCAGACTGTGCTTTCTCCTGATTTGTACTACTACATACTTTGTTTTTGCTTATAGACCATTTATTTGTTTCGGGGTAGTTGCCCGATTATCAGGTTTCTGAATCAAGTAAAATCTTATTGGCCATTATTCGTAAAGATGTTTGCTTACACGTAAAGTCAAACTTACATTTATCTTTGGTGAATTCATTAAAGCTTAGTTTTTCACAACTCCTAGTACACATTCCCTCTTGGCTCAGTTAGCATCACTACTGTATTGTGAAATTTCAGAATAATACGAGAGACAATGATTTATTTTGGTTTTTATTTTATCACATTTCTGGTGGCTCAGAAGTTTACATACACAAACATGACTGAGCCCTTAAATAGCTTTAAAAATTCCAGCAACTGAAGTAATACATGACCCACCCCCTCCTATCAAACAGGACGGATACACATTTTTCTTAATAGACAGTGTTTGTGACAAACCAAATAGTGGCGATATGATCACGGCCAGAAGTATATTAGATCTCTACCAAGCAGTCCATGAACATTATTTTTGAATTGTGGTAAATACCTCTGTTAGCTAATAAAATAGAAGACTACATAAACGTAAAAACAATTCTTACCTAATCTTGAAGTGCAGAGAAGTTTTATTTCTTCAGACAGTGGACTAGAGTAGAACCGATTCAAAGCTTGTGCCCCCGCATCAATATCTGTGCGTACATGATCTGTTTAGAACAGAAAGAGAATGTAGTATTTGCCATTGCTAGTTTTCATACTCCGGTGGACGCCAAATAAATATCAATGCAACTATATAAGCTGTGTGTAATGCTGCTGTACACTTCAGACTTTCTTTAGAATTATTCAGATTAGATAATTAGTTGCTAAAACATAAAAAATACTTTAAAAAAAATTTTTGTCACTAAGGCCATGTTCACACGGCAATATCCTGGACGTATTTCAGTCCGTAATTACGCGCCGGAGTGCGCAAATTACGGGCTAAATACGTCCTGGTCATTACGGTAATCCACAGTTCTCATAGAGAACTATGGATTACGTCTCCTCTCCCTGCTCGGCGAATACGCCGCGGGGGGAGATAATTGACATGTGAATTACCAGCGGCGTATATGCGCCACTAGTAATGATAGTCTATGGACCGGCGCCCCCCGCTCCCTCCCCCGATGGCGTAATAACGTCCCGCAGTTAACCCGTGTGAACATAGCCTAATTGTTCTCACTAAAATTGCATATTTTGTAAAATGACAAACTACTAAACCAGGAAATAGGCTTTCAACAAAATTAAAATAAAGAAATGTTTTCAGTCTGCAGAAGAAAAATTAACTAGTATACATAGCATAGTGTAGCAAGCTAATTAAATACGGCTGTTTAATGAATTCATACAGAGACTGATGACGGATTAGAATGAAGATATGAATTAAAAAAAGCTTCAATACTACACCTAGTTCAGGCGGCAATTTTTTTGCTAAATGGTTTAACCAGCGCATCCTCATTAGCCAATCTAATGAACTTGATTTCTCAAGGATCAGCTGGACAGAATGTCGAATAACTGTAGGGTCATCCATCCAAACTTCTTCCATTTCCAAAGCATTAAAGTTAAGATTTTCTGTATTCGACGACTGTACTATCATCTCAAGGTCTCCCAAAGCAAGTGGTATTTTTCTGTAATGTACAAATAAAAAAAAATTAGAACACCTATTGTAATACTATGGACATTCTCTGACACACCAGGCATTTTGTTCCGGTAGATGAACATGGCGAACAGGAAGTGAAACATGACATGGGTTTTCCAAAAAGGAACACACACCGGATAAAGAATGAAAACTAAATTCTTATTTAAATCACCATCCCTCCCCCAATAAACATGAAGCAGAGAAGAAGGAATACATAATTGTCTTATTAGACTACAACTGCAGACATGGCTATACAAACAGTAATTTGGCAAGTGAAAGTTCTTCTTAAAATACCAGTAATTGCTTAACTAGTGTTAATTTGGATAGGTCACAGCAACACTTGTCAGAAGACGTCACTGCACACAAGAAGGAAATACTACATATCGTCGGACACAATAATAAACTTCATTGCAGATGATATAGTCTGCAAAAAAATATTTAAAAATATATAGTGTCATTGAATAATGACACTATAGGAGAAAGGCATTCATACATAAAGACACACAACATGTGCAAGTGACATATATTCTATTAGAATCCAAAAGAATAAGATCAGATACAGTACAGGCAACAGAATTATGGAACCATTAAGGCTAGATTCACACGGTGTATTTGCAGGGCGCAAATTACGTCCCGCAATTACGCCGCGTGGCCGGGGCGGGAGAGGGAGCCGGCACCTCGCCGGCCCATAGACTTGAATTACCAGTGGCGCGTATATGCCGCTGGTAATTCACATGTCACTTATCTCCCCCGCGGCGTATTCGCCGAGCAGGGAGAGGAGACGTAATCCATAGTTCTCTATGAGAACTGTGGATTACCGTAATGACTGGGACGTATTCCAGCTGTAATTTGCGCACTCCGGCGCGTAATTACGGACTGAAATACGGCCCATTTTAAGCCGTGTGAACATAGCCTTAAACATGAACCAATTTTGAGAAAAAAAAGAAGAAAACAATATGAAAAACAAACATCCCAAAGGTCCTCTGCATGGGCTATGGCTTTAGAATGTATGGTGTTACAGCCAATATAATATCTGCCAGGAGCAGAGAGTCTACACTGCATATAATAGTTGAGTGATTAGAATGTCTAGTAAATCCATTATTGAGAGGTCATTTCAGATCTAAGCTAGAGATTTAACATTGTAAAAATGTGTTGTGGAACCTGGTGGGGACAATAAATTAGCGAGACCCACAAACAAGGTACCACTAAGAGGATAATTAAGAAATTATATTGTGCATTAAGAGGGGATTTAATCCATATGGACTGTGCCATGTAAAATCTATCAGGAGTCCCACAGTGGTAAGGATTTATTATTACAGTCTTAAAGGGATATTGCAGTATATCCAACTTGTCTCCTATTTAAAAGTATGTAGCACAAAGTAAAAATCTCCAATACACATTTTTTTTACTTTTTAAAGTATTTTACCACAGTTACAAATTGCCTGCTCAAAATGTGATATGTATAGCTATACAACCTGTAGCACTAGGAAGACGAGGTGTGTCTATAAAGCAGCAGGGGATGGTAAGGGCTGCAACTAGGTACTAATGACTAATGTGTGAGTGGGAATACAATGAGATGCAAAAAAAGGTGGAAACTGTCTCTTCTGCAGCCAGGGGAGTAAAGGGGAGGAAAACCGTATAAAAATGCATGATGGGACATGTCTGCTACCCACATGGACTGAGGTGGAAGCCAAGCCAACTATTGCTGCCCCAAGGAAGGGCACAACAGTGTAAAATTAAGTCAATTCTACATGTTTTGGATGTAGGATTAGTGTTACTGTTGCGGTGTGTACAATGACTCTACAGCACCCTTTCAAGTTTTTTTTGTCCAAATGGCAGATTACCCCTTGGAAATTAGCTTAAAACAAGACCAACCAAACCGTTGCAGACTAAGGGCCACATGTATGAAAACGGTCTAAGTCTAAAACGCACTGTTGCCCATAGTAACCAGAGTGCCCCCCATTTTTCCAGAGCACTATATAAAATGAAAGGGGAGCGCTGATTGGTTGCTAAGGACAACAAAGTGCGTTTTAGACCTAGACCGTTTTCATACATGCGGCTCTAATCGTGCAGCTGCATGAGTTGAGAGCTGGTTGTCAGCGTTTGCCGGCTCTCCACAGGAACTGTTTGCTAGTGTCCCTGCCTTCCCAATCACAGCATATACAGTGCTTAAGTGGATTTTACCAGCATAGACTTTGATAGTATATGCCATCAAAGTCTGATAGGTGAAGTCCCATTTCCATGACAGGCCCCTGAAAGTTACAGTGCCTTTCTGCACAAACAATGCATCCAAAAACAGAGCTCTGTGTGAAAGCACCCCAAGCCAAAACTCCGTGCTTTGCAGCTGGGATAAAGGATGCTGGATGGGGCTTTCAATTTTTTTTGCTTAGTGCTGACTCTTACTAGCAGCCTATACCCAATGTCAGGTATGTCTCAATAATATTATCAAGAAATATTAGGGTGCTTTCACACAGAGCATTTCTGGTGCGTTAGTAATGCATTTTTTTTTGTGCCGAAATGTAGAGCATTTCACACTCCATGTGAAAGCACCCTTTGGCCATGTCCCCACGGCACGGGTTTTCGGCCGGTTTTTCAGCCAGTTTGCCGTTTTTCAGACCGCCTGAAAAACCGGCCGAAAATGAGCACAATTGTGCTCTATGGAAAACCCGTGCAGCAGTCCCCACTGCACGGGTTTTCCGGCAGCAAAACATTGGAGAAGCACAATCTTCCGTCCGGAATATGTGCTTCTCAATGGGAGGGCTCTTCTCCGCTCATCGCGGAGAAAAGCCTCCCCCCCCCCGCGTCCGGGCGCAAAACAAGACAAATACCGGCCGGCAAACCGGACGTTATTTGTCCGGTGCCGTGTGAACGCGCCCGTAGACACGTTTCTTATCCTTCGGGTGCTTTCACACAGCACAGTTTTGGTCCAGTTTTAACTGCGCTCAGATTAAGTTTCCTATATTACCAGCAAGCTTCTTTCACTTATCTAAACTGTTTGGAAAGTGATGAGTCAATTAGTGAGTTTGTAATCCACAAGACTTCAATCAAACACAGTCATTGATTACTTACTTGAAACACCTTTCGAAACAATTCATACAACTGAAAGAAGCTTGCTGGTAATAAAATGCAGTTTAATTGGAGCGCAGTTAAAACTGTACTGTGTGAGAGCACCCTTACACCAGATTTTGGTTAATTTAACTAGGACGTGTTACTTTTCCCTTTTTGAGACACTTTTCAAAACTAAATTGGTGCAAAGGGTCTTAAGAACCATAACATATCTTGTACAAAGCATGTATGACCGTTTTGGGCGCAAATTTGAACAGAATTATGCCACATTTAATTTAGTAAATCTTTACCCCAGTGTGTTAAAAAATAAAAATACCAGACAGTGTATTAAGTAGAGGGAAATGTGTACTCTATAGAGCATACCCAGTTTAGAACAGAGACGACTTGCATTTGCAGTTTGATTAGCTAAATACATTGTGTTAGTTTACCTGTTTTTCTTAAGGCAATGTCTGTTCAGGATATAAAGAAGGACTTGTCCATCTCTCAGGATAGTAGATGACAGAGAATCCTCAGCAGAAATTATGGCATTAGGTACTTTATCAGGCCACAATCCAATAGATAACAAACAACCCCCATGAGAGGGTTGGAGAGCGGACACCTGACTCCGAATAAGATCTTGCACTTGCTGAAACAGAAAAGCAGATTTTATAAAAAGAAACAAACTAATTATGCTGCAGTGGATAAAGAAATACTGATTATAAATGCTGAAAATACTGTAATGGAAAAGAACAACATACAAAGCAAGTCACTTTCCCAAAACAAAAAGGCACAAAGAACTTTCTACAAATCCGTGATGTCTAAAGTTTGTAAGAAACACAAAGGGACTGTAAGGAACAAGAAGATGTATATTTCCTGATGTTTAGCTAGAATGATCATTGATACCTTAGACCAGGCATCCTCAAACTGCAGCCCTCCAGCTGTTGGGAAACTAAACTCCCATAATTCCCACTGTTATAGATGATATAAATGCATGATGGGAGTTGTAGTTTCCCAACCGCTGGAGGGCCGCAGTTTGAGGATGCCTGCCTGAGACCACCAGGAAAGCGTGCATTAACTCCTTTTTTGCTACCTTAGACCACCAGAGATTATGGCATTAACCCCTTGACTAGCCAACAAGACGCTAAATATTTTTTTCTCATATTTGACAACATGCAACAAAACTGTGTGTGAACATTGTGTCAACAGAGCCTTCCATCTATAGAGAACATTTGGGAACATCAGATAGTAGTAGCTGCAGAGTTGGAAATTCAGTACTAGACTCGGAATAGCTATAAACTACATGTAAACTGTAAAATGGTGTTTAAAAGGTGAACACGTTTTAACATCCCACTGATCAAATAAAATAGTACTAATGTAAGGCGGCGTCACTTTAGTTACAAGGAGCTAAAACAACTTTTAATAAGCCATTTAAAAAGGCTACACATTTATAACTTGATTAGAAATTAGCGGCACTGCTAAACTGGCACAATTTATGAAAGTATTCAAATATTGACATACATATCTTTTAAAATAGCTTACTGTGAGAAAAATCCACTCAAAATGACAGTTCTCTCTCCAACTTCATCTAGCCAGATCTCACAGATGGCCCCCAGCCCCCCAGGAAAGCTCAATTTACACGTTAATCAGCACAGCCAAGACCCATTGTAAATGCTCTTCTATAGGAAGCCAACACAGCAGGACATGTGGACACCTCAAAAGAACCCTCATTTCCATTAATTAGCCCTGAACAAATGTGCCTTCTCCAACTCCAAGAACAAAGACTTCAATTAATCCAACCTAGCCGACACGTCTCCGATATTTCATATAGATTTATAGGCGATCCGCTCATAACTGGTACATGGAGAGTTCATATCTTAAAGTATGGAACTCCCCGCACACATAGCCACTAAACCCATGCTTGCATGAGGCAGGGGGACCGAGATATCCAGAACTGGACCTAGGGAGTCCATAGGATAGGGGTGTCTGGTACCCGGGCGTAGTGTTTATTTGGGTGCCAATATCCTGTGTGTTTGGTCCATTGTATGAAGTGGATGAACATGCGGCAACTTACCCTCTGGGCCACAACTGTTAGCTGTGAGTAAACAAACACTTCACGACAGGCTTTTTGGAAAGCTTGTTCTAGCTGAACTCCTCTTTGTAGCTGCTGGGTTATCAGAACACCAGCATGAAGTAAACAAGAAAGAGAACTGCATGGAGAACCTAAAGGTGATGTGCACAAGAAAACGAAAAGTTAAGACTGACCTTTAATTTAGAAAAATGCTTCTCTCTCTCTGTATAATGTACAATATATACGTATATATACACACACATCTCGGTATAATATATAAGTATGTGGGCACGCACGCACACACACCATTTTATTTATGGACAGGACAGAGGGAACTTAACTTGCTTCTTGAGAGCACACAAGTATCGGTCTTTGCTACTTACCAATTATAGTCTCTTTAATCTCTTTGTACACTTGTATCAATGCATTGCATAAATTATCTCCAACCATGCCCACACCGTTTAATAAAGTTTTAGTATCATAAGCATCCAGAAGACTGTCATTTTCTTCCGCTAGGTAAACTTCAACACCACGATTTCTCATAGCTCTTGAGATTTCTCCATGACAAGGACCATTGTCATGAACAGTCTGCAGAAAAATATTTAAAAGGATTGTCCAGCGGAAGGAAATTCATTTGAAATGGGGTCGGTGGGGAAGTTATATTTACTTACCTGTCCCCCAACACTACAGCTCCAGAGCTCTCCTTCTTCCCTCCATTTTTTGTTTCAACACATGGGAGAAGTTCATGCTCCATTGTTAAATAATGGGACAAAGGCCTCTCCTGTATGTTGGAAGTGAAGAGCAGATCCCCAAGAAGCTTTTGAGCGAGCAGCAAAGCCAGGGGACAAGTAGGCAAGTAAAAATGTTTTCCTTTCCCTTTTCCCCCCACCCCATCTCAAAAAAACATTTTTCCACTGGACATCCCTTTAACAGTTTGAACAATTAAGACACAGGGAATTTTTTTTTTTTACATTCCAAACTTGGTGAACAACAAATGGGGGAAAAGGGGCCATCCTAGTAGAAACTAGGACTTCTAGAACACAATGCCAAGCAACAGGCATCTTAAGTTCTGTGGCGGCAGTTATACTTTTATTTAAAATATAGGTTACTACTAGGATTCATAGCAACCAAGGCAAAAAGGGAATATCTACTGTTAGACCACTGGCACCCCACACTGCGATTGTTGATGTCTCCCTGCACTGTCACGGCAACCGGTGGCATAAAACGAGACCCTACTTCTGAAATGCATGTGGTCCTGTAAGAGAAAAATTATATACAGGTGGGGAGAAAAGACACAGAAAACACTTATTTACCTGAAGTTTGGGTGAGGCGTTATAGTGGGAGTGGATCCATCGATGACTCCTCTCTCACTGACAGTAAGAACTCCCCCTGGTTCAAGTAATGCATTGAGACGATCTAGCACAGAGGAACTAAAAACAAGAAAATTAATGGCAATTAAATTAGCTAAATTGCTTGCACACATGAGAATTCTGGTTTGCTCTTACAGTAGGTTTCAATAATTTTTTTTTTTTTTTAAAGCAAAAATATGTATATAAAGACAATGTAATGTATTTGCTGGTGTTAATAATAAACTGATTAATTTATTTGATATGTCATTCTCATTCCCATCTGAGAAGTCTTAAGGCTATTGTCTCCCCTGCACACATTTATTTAGCAGTTTTCGTTTTCTGAAATGGATGAAAAAAAGGACTGAAAACTGTATTCTGCTCATTTCAGCTCGAGGTCGTTTTTTGAAACATGTTGCAAAAAAAAAAAAAAAAAGCGGAACATTTACTATTGAAGCCTATGTAAACTGCTGTATGCTTTTGGGCACTTTTTTTTTTGCAGAAAAAAAAAGTGCCAAAACGGTAGGTTTTTGAGCTGTTTTTGATAAACACTGTACAAAAAAAAAGTTTTAGGAGCGGTTTTCGGATTTGGTTTTCAGTGAGTTTTTTGTCCAATGCCATGTAGATCTAGCCTTAGGGAAGCCAAGTAGTAGAGAGGATCTGGCCTATACTGTTAGGATCTATAAATCGCTTACACCTCTACATAAAGCCAGATACTCTGTTTATATGAATGAGAATCTAAGATGAAGTATAATCAAATCATAGTTGATCAACTGATTTCATTATATCTGAGCTTAGATAATTGCTCAGGTGGGAGCAGCAGCCGGAGACTGAGCAGTCATTTAAAGGGTCACAGATTTCTCTTAACAGGCTTACTAAGTACAGTAATAAACAAACTGCATAAACCAATTATTACATTTCTTCCACGTTTGGAAATAACTGAAGTGTGGGTATAAACTGCTGTTCGAGCGCATGGCAAAGCATACAATGGAGGGAGCGCTATTTGGCATGTGCCATGTCACATTTGCAAAGCCCCTAGGTATCAGAACCAGTGAAACCTTTCAGAAGTCACCCCATTCTGGAATCAGCAACCCTCAGGGAATTCACTTAGGGGGTACTGTGCATTTTTTTGCGCCCACAGGTTTGTTTGTTTTTTTGTAGCTTTGGGCCATGAAAAATAAACCCCTGTAGTTCCGCCATTGTTTTTCGGGTTTCATTTTTATAGCGTTCACCATGCAATATAAATGACATTTACTCTTTACAATTACTTTACTATGTGGTCGGTACAATTACAACAATAATAAATTTTATATAGCTTATGTTTGACTTCTTACTACTTTTCCACAATAGAAATTTGTAAAAAAAAATTGTGTTTTCATATCGTTATAGACCAAACAGGCAATTTTTTATTTTTCTGTATATGGAGCTGTATAAGGGTTTGTTTTTTGTGGGAGGAGTACACATTTTCATTGTTATCATTATGGGGTTAAATTTACTCAGCAGCTCTATATGATTACAGCAATACCAACTTTATATACTTTTAGGTTCTGCTGCTTTCACACAAACCCTTATTTAGAAAAGAAAACCGTTTTTGCATCTACTATCTGAGAGCCATAATGTTTTAATTTTCAACACATGGAGAGGTGTATGAGCTTGTTTTTTGCATGTTGCGTTGACGTCTTTATGGTCATCATTTTTTGTTGGACATGACTTTTTGATTGCCTTTCGATCTGCTTTGTGGGAGGCAGAAAGAAGATAATACGGCATGCCTAGTAGTGTTTTTTTTTTTTTTTACAGCGCTCACCATGCAGTATATACATAACATGTTAGTTTTACTCTGCTGGACAATACAGTTATGGTGATACCAAATTTATATATTTTTTCTGTTGTAGCAGGGTAAAAAAAAAAAAAAACTTGTGTAAAACAAGGTTTATGCATCGCTCTCTTCTGATATAACTTTTATTTTTCCATAAACCAAGCTGCATAACGTCTTTATTTGCGGGACAAACTGACAGTTTCATTGGTAACACTTTGGCATTCACATGACTTTTCGGGCTCTCTTTATTAAATTTTATCTGCAGCAGAATGAACAAAAAATAAATAAATTTGTCTTTACTTTAACGGCGTTCACCGAAGAAATAAAATAACGAAACAGATTTTTAGGTTCGGTCTTTACACACACGGTGATACCAAACATGTACTTTATGTTTGATCTATCTTTATTGGGTTGAGTGGTATTTGTAAAGGACTGTGTGCATTTCTGTTTTTGTTTTTTTCACTTCTCCCACTATTGGACTATAATCAGCAATCATGAGATCGCTGGTATAAACACAGGTACAATACATTACAGCATGTCGATGCTGTAGTGTATTATACCAACTGTCAATCATCCTATCAGACTGCCTCTGAGCAGATCCTGACAAATATGTTATAGACAACCCAGATGTCATCGTCTGAGTCGTGGGTGCCATGACAACCACCAGAACCCCGCAATCTTGTTGCAGGGTTTTCAATGATGAACAGAGGGAGCTTTCTCCCTCTGTTACACTCCTTAACTGCCGTGATCGCTACACTCCCTAAGGAATATGTCCAGAGCTGTAGGGAGTATATTTACCCCATGGGAGTTTCAAAGATTTTTTTTTTTTTTTTAGCTTTAGGCTATGAAATTTAAATTTTTTTCCTGTGTAAGCTGGAAAAGTTTTATTTTCCCTAGGAATCTAGAGAAGAAGCACCCCCATATTTATTATGTAAAACACACAGTTTTTTATATAGACGTCTTTTTATGGAACTGACGTTTTCATTGGTACCACCTTAGGGTTTATATGACTTTTTGATCACTTTTTATTCCGCTTTATGTGCAGCAGGATAAAACAGGAAAATTATTGCAATTCTGCCATGGTTTTCTTTTCTTATGGCATTCATGGTGCGAGTTAAATAACATGACAGATTTATAGGATAGGTTGTTACGCACACAGCAATACCAAACGTGTACTTTTTTTGTGGGGGAAATTGAGGGGAGGAGGGTAATGGATCGTGGTATTTGTAATGGGAAAAGGGCCATGCACCAGCTCTACATTATTTTCTTTTATGTGTTTTTTTCTTTTAACCACTCTTAAATTTAGTTTTTTCTTTTTAGGCTTCAAAAGATTTATTGCTACCCTTTTCAAAAAATTACAGTTTATGTAGAGCAAAAGTTTTTGTACAACTATCAATCACAAATGCCCAAACTGTGCCCCTTTTTTCCAAAGGGTTCTGGGGGCTGTCATGAAGGCCCTTTTTGGGACCCACTGTCAGTGTTTTGGGAAGGATTTTTGATGGAGACAGGGCAACTAGGGGGTCCCGACTGACAGCACACAAACTGGTTCCATGGCCCCCATCAAAGCAGGATTTTGTTGGGGGCACCAAAGTACTGAAGGGAAGGTTTATGTCCATTTGTGGCAATTTTCCCCTTCCCCCCAAATTTGAAGTATCCATTAAAACCCCAATTTCTGGGAAAACGCCCGGGGTTTTTCATGAGTATGCTTTTTTCCCCTTTAATGGTTGGGAAAGTCCTTTCCCTTCCAAGCCTTCACTCAAACCCTTTTTTGATAAGGGTATCTGGGTCTTTGTTTATTCATTTTTTTTTTAGAACAAGGGAATAAAGTTTCCGTATTTTTCGGGGCTATAAGGGCACCGGGGCTAAAAAGGGTTTAAAAATTTGAGCCAAATTTTTTTTGTAGCGCCGTTCATATTTTAAGGCGCACCGGACAAAAAGGCGCACCGGACTATAAGGCGCGGCGCATTTTAAAAAAAAACAAAGTTCAAAAGCCGAAAGCCAAAAATTTATTTTAAAAACCTTTTCCCCAATTTTAAAATTTTAACTTTTTTTAAAGTTGTAACAAAAATTCCAAAAACTTACAGGAAATTTTTTAGTTCCTTTCATCCCCAATAAAATTTCCTTTAAATTTTTCCCTCTTTAGTGTCCAAAGGGTTTAAAAAGTTGCCGGGTTTCTTCATCCGCATTTCCCGGGGCCCCCTCTTCATTTTTGGTCAAAAATTTTGTTGCGGGTGCTTGCTTTCAGTGATGATTTGCCTTCTTGAAGGGGGATGTATGGGAGGTGATACCTTCTTTCCCCGGGCAACCACGAACCCCTTTTCACATAGTGGCCCTAACTGGGACGGCGTTTGGGCCCCCCTGTTTTGGTGAATGTGTGGTCACCTTTTGTCATTTTCCCAATTTTCCCATGGAGCTCGCAATTTTTAAACCTTTTAAAAAAAGCCCTGTTGACAACCAAAAATCTAGCGGGTTTGGGGGCTCTTTTGGTTAATCCAAACCCCGGGAAAGACAGCAAGCAGTGAATTTTTTTTCTTTTACTTGGGCTTTGGAAAAGTTTTCCCCAAATGGGCACGCAAAGGAAATTTAAAAAGACCCAAAAGGGATGGGGATTGGTGAAAAAATCCAAACCCGGTATCTTGAAAATAGACCCCCCCTCAGCCCCCCAAAAAAAATCTTTCCCCCGTCATTAAACCCTTTGGGGTTTGGGATTGAGATGACAAAAAAGCTGGAAACTGTTCTTTGGGCAAAAATCTTTCCCCTTAAAAAAAAGACCAGGGTGGTTTGTTTTGGGCCCTTAGGGCCCGACACAAAAAAAGAACCACAGTGAAAGAGGACTTTCTCCCTTTTCCTTGTGGTAACGAAAAAAAAAATTAAAGAGGGGCCCGTTTGGTCCCTTTTTTTCTCCCAAAAGTACGTTGTACAGGGATATCAAAAAAATGAGGGGGGCCTCATCCAAAGTTAGTGAGGGGTTCTGGGGTGGAAAATTTCTTTTTACTTATTTGGCCCTTGGGAAAGTAGGTGCGGAAAAAAATGGCAAAACTTCTTTCATTTTAAACCTTTTTCAGCTGCTGGCAGACAGGGAGTTTTTGGTTTCGGGATGGAGAGTTTTCGCCTTTTCATTTTAAACCCAAAAGCACCATGAAAGGGCCAAACCCTTTAAAGTCCTTGATCTCCCGTTTGCGTGCCCATATGCTGTGGCTTTGAGTCTTTAAAAGAGGGCAGTGGAGGTTTTAGCTGCGCTTTCTGTTCCCTTAAAAAACCCGTTCTAGTTTGTCCTTTCCCGAAGGGGGCCCCCCTTCCCTTTTTTTTCCTTGAAAATCAGTTTGGTTTTTCTTTTTCCCGGCGCCCGGGCCCCTCTTTTGTTTCCTTTTAATTAAAGCCCCCATAGATTCAAATTAATGTTGAATTTTTCTGGCAGGGTGTTTTATTTTCCTGCTCCCACTGCTGACTTATAGCTTTAAGCTTAAAATCAGCAATATAAGCATGTCTCTTAACAGGAGGCATTTTTGGGTAGGGGTATAAAAAACTAAAGAGGGGTTATTGAATGCAAAGACAATTTTTGGAAAAACCCAAGTTTTTGCACACAGAGTGTACGTTCACCGCATGCAGCTTCGACTATGGTACCCAAAACAGGCCATTTTAATTTTTTATGCCATATTGCCGCCCGCGGTTGCAGCTGCAATACGGCCGGATTTTACAGGGTTTTCCTGCCATTTATTGTCCCCTTATTTCGCGAGGGAAATCACCGCTGTAAAGAATGGGTTGTAAAATTCCGGCGGAAATCGGCCAGTGGCATTATTTGCAATGATTTGAAAAACTTTTTTTGAAAAATGATTTCGGAGTATTTATATTGTAAATCATTGAAAAATCATTTGAAATCTTTTCCAAATCAGGTCACTAAATTAGGGTTTTAAATCGTTCTGAACAAAGACTAAAAAATGAAAGTGAAGAATTGATTCATATTAAGGCGCACCGGATAAGGCGCACTTTCGTTTTTGGGGGAAAATTTTAGGCTTTTATGTGCGCCTTATAGTCCAAAAAAATACGGTATGTTTTAAGAAAGGTGTGGTTATTTTATATCGTTTATATTTAAAAACATACCTACAAAAAAATTACATTGATAAAAACCAGTCTCCAGTTCTCAAGATTGCACCAGCCCTGCCATTTTAACCATTTTAAAAATTCACGGTCTGCCCCTCTACTGAATGAAGGAGCTGATCCTTGAAATGATGTAAATTTTCCAGAATGGAAACAAATTCTGGCAAAAGAAAAAAAAAAAAAATTAAATTTGCTGCTTAGGTTATGCTAAAACCCGTGTTTTTTAGAGCGTGTTTGGATCCCTGTTTTGACCAAAAAAAACCATTAACAATAATGCAGGGGGATTTAATTAAATTTTTCAATAAAAACAAGCATCGGTGTTCAGACGTCTGAATGTGATGGTGTTTTAGTTTTCGTCTTTCTGATCGTTCAAAGTGAATGTCAATTTTTGATCCATTTTACCCAAGCAGATTACCCTATTTTAAAAAAGAAAATTATCCAAATGCCCCCACCTTTTTGGGTACGTCTTCGGAGAAAAACAATGTCAAATTAAACCCTTATAATCTTAGATTTTTCTCTTCCATCCACCAACTTAAGGTTTAAGATTCAAGAGAATACACACACAAAAAAAAACAGTGCACAGCTATTTACACACCTGCTTTTGAAAAGGAGTTTATCTTTCCATTAAGTCTTTGGCTTTGTGAAATTACGCTGTCTAGTTTTTTTTAGAAATCCCTAGAAAAAGCCCTGTCCCCCATCTACCATTTGATTTGGCTTTTGTAAAATAAAATTTAGGGGTGCTCCGGAAGACCAAAATTTTGGCTTAAACTGGGGGGTACATCTGTAGCAAGAAGACTGTCCCTTTCCCAAAGTTAAAACACCGATTCCACACGCTCAAAAAGCTGCTGCCCAAAGGTCTGTTGATATCGCCCAAAAATATTACCCTTAAAGTCATAAAAAAAAGAGGGAACCAAAAAAAAAAAAAAAGTCAAAATTGTAAATCCTGGTAGGTCAGTTTAAAGAAAATATGTACCATTAATGTAAAACCAGTGAACATACAGAAGCTACCAACAAGTGTGAAAAATCCACGTAAGATACAAATCACGAGACCCAAGTAAAATAGTGGAAATAATTACATCATAATATATCATACATCATAATGATACTTATTCAAAAATTACCCAACTCATCCAATGTGTTTAACGCTTTACAAAGCGATAACGTATGAAAATTGCTCACCTAAATATAGGAAAATCATTTTCAAAGGAATTTATAAAATAGCTTGATATACCTGTTCAAATCCACCAAGCAGCTCTGTGGTGTCCATAGCACTGTTCATTGCCATGACGTTTAGTTTATTTCCCGTCAAAAGAGCCAAGAGTTGAATAAGGGTGGTTTTTCCAACAGCAGCAGGACCAACAAGGATAACCATCCAGCCCATTTCTACACACTTCATTACTGGTTCAAGTGACTGAAGTGAGTGGTGAAGGAGAGACAAGTTTTTGTATGTAGTTGAAGAACTATTGCCACGGGGAAGAACTTAAAAGCCAACCTGATGCATTAGTACCAGAAAAAAAAAAAAAAAGTTAAAGAAGGGGTGTTACAATTTCCAAATCCGTAAGACAGCATCTTTAAGATGCTACAATTCTTGTAAAAAAAACACAACATTTGGTAGGAAAAACCATAGGTAATAGATTTTACATTAAATGTTTGTGGTATAAGGAATGCTTGAGGTACCCTGAGAAATCATAAAATATTAAACATTTTACATTTAGTATAAATTTTAATTCATTAACTATTGTGTGACCACGAGTGAAAGAGGAGCACATAAGAATTAAAGATCAGTAAAATAAGACCTCTTGCAATGCAAATTTTACCTGGTCTGAACAATCACAATTTCCAAGCTTCACTTTGAAGGAATAAGGCTACATTAACACCAGTGGTATTTTAACTTCGCCACACCGTGGCTTTCAGCGCAGGTTTGCACTAAAAAGCGAGGTTTGTTTTCGGATTTGCCATCGGTCCCATACATTGAACGTACGGGAATCGGACAGCAATCTTGCGGAAGATCTGGCCGATTTCAAAACCGGTTGGAAAAAATCTGTACTGTGTAGACTACAGCAAGGATTTTTTTTCATTGCCGTCTATGGACACAGAGTACAGTCAGAAAGCCTGTGCTGTGTAGACATAGCCCAAGTAAACAAATCCAGCAAAATGATAAATTTACATTGACAAATTACCTGGATGTTTTGAGGACTGATGTGAAAATGTCGTGTACCCAAGTATGGGGTATTTTCCTTCCCAAACACCTTCTCATAAACAGACATAAGCTACAATACAAAATAAAACACACAAGTTACACTGCATTTTTAGTTCAACATAGAGTGACGATCAATTAAAAAAAAATATATATGTACAGAAGTCTTATATAAAATAGTTCAAATTAGTTTAAAAAAGGCATTTTCCATGACTGTTGATACTAACCTTTTGTCGATCCTCTTTAGATCGCATCCGCTCTCCATACACCAGAAAAACATGCTGGGATGGATTATAATTTCCAGGCGACTGATCGTGCAGCATAAGATGACACCACCGAAACAGATCTCTCAAATTAAACTCCCATGGTCCTCCTTTCTGACCCCATTTCCTTTCAGTTGTAACTTCCAAGTCAACCTAAAGCAAGGGGCAAAGCTCTGTAACTTTATATAAACAAAACACATTGGATGACTTCTTGTACAGTAAGATAAGGGAAAAAAGGTTTACCAACAATTTATGATGAATTTAACCGTATAGCGCACGCTTTCCAATATTGCATCAGACTTCAAAAATATTCAAGTTTTCCACATACTTATTGTATCACAAATCTAATAATAAAATCTGTTATATGTAGGTCTCTGATGCCCTTATGTAGACTCAGATTCAGGCCTATTATTTAAAAAGTGGTAAAGAGACTTTCCTGACATTGACGTAGCCCAGAAGACAATAGAGGGTTGGAATCAGGCAAGAAAGGTATTGGTGAACGAGACATGGAGAGATACATATTTTAGGCTAGCACATAGGGCCATATATGGATTTAACATTTTACCTCACCAAACCTTCCCAGATAGGATTATTGCATGTCCAAAATACACAAAACCTCTCACGGATCTAACGTTTGGTCCTGTCCAGCCATACAAGACTGCACTGGTCCGGATATATAAACAAATTATCGGGGAACCTTCCTTTCACCCCTCAGACGCTTCTATTTCATAATCTACCGGAGGGGATGGGTGGAAGGAAAACACAGAAGAGGAATAAACTCACACATAAATTTCTAATGGCAGCAAAGAGGTGTCTACTGAGGGAATGGTTGGCAGCTAAAACTCAAACGATGAGGATGGTAATAATGATGGTTAGAGACCATATGGAGATGGACAAAATAGCAACGATATACCACAAGGAAGCACAAACAGGAAAACATTTTTGAGGTGTAGAAACAATTTACTATAGCACTCATGACAGACTCGGATATTCACTATTATGCAGTCATTCTCCAAAATGACAAGGTTTATGAAACGCAAGATGGCAGGGTCATTAGGGAAACTTCAGATTAGTAATTGACTCTCTTCCTGGCTTACTTAGGATAACAAATGCCCACTCATTCACTTTAGCATAATCATATTCTTAAATTGCTCTAATTGTTATTGTTGTGAGTTGTTGTTTTATAGGGCATTACCATGTTTTGTTTAGAGAAGCCATAAGCTTTACTGCAAAGACATTTAAGTGATCATGCCTTTGATGTAACATGTCATTGTAGGATGTATAACTGATCCGGCGTTACAGAATTATATTGTTGACATGAATCTATTAATGTCGGACTTCTACTATTTGTGTACTGCTCATGGTCTACCTTTAATTGTATGTTATTTTTAAAAAAATGAATAAAAATTTTCATGATAAAAAAAAACAAAAAAAAAACAAACTGTTATATACTTGCAATTAGTAGTCCGTCAATGAGTTGCTGTCAAAGTAACTATCTCATAATATGTGCAAACATGGGAGAATAAAACAGTCGGGCAGTCACACACCTGTGCGATGTTTCGAAGGTCCATGCCTTCTTTTTCAAGCGGCCTGTGTGACTGCCCGCCTGCTTTATCCTCTCATGTGCACTTTATCCTTATCTGGACTTATAAGATAGTTACTTTGTCAGCATCTCATTGACTGACAACTAGTTAGATGTATATAACGGATATTATTATAATGTTTGTGATACAATAAATATGTGGAAAACCTTTGAAGTTTGCGGCAATAATGGAAACACTGGGCTATTTTACGAGTAGAAGGAACTCTGATGCACAGACGAGTCTTGCGTTTCCTTTAATTGAGCCAATACAGCCAAATTAGTTTGTTTGGATGAATTTAACAATATACACATTATATTTCCTCCCACCAATTTCCACAAAATAAAAATAACCTTAGATATACCTGGTTATTGAATGCAACCATCTTATCAATGACCTCCTCACCCAAGGCAGGAAAGAGAGCATTTGCTATGAACTGCATATCAAATGGTGAAAGTTGATCCACAAAGACCTAAACAAGAACAAACAGAATAACAAATGAAACAACCAGTGGATCAGGTACGTAATATACCACATGTTCAACAAAAGCATATACAGCATTAACCAATATTTGCTTTAAAGCTAGAAGACAAAATCCAGTCTTTCATACATAATTCTGATATTAACTATTGAAATAGTACATCTCTGAACAGATCAATAAAGATCTAACTTTTCTATAATTTGGGAACGTACTACTGCTTAAAGGGGTTGTCTCCCGTCAAAGTTTCATAGATGCATTCTGTCACTTCCTGGTCAGACCATCTGTAATTAGCATACGAGCTGAGTGCATTCACTGTGTATTCAACTCTGTTTTCAGTCTGCTGATTAGTCCAGATTACCTCAGAAGCTTCTCTGTAACTGCTAGCAGGAGGTTTATTTAAAGTAAACAGCAGTAATTACAAGCTTTTGTCTGAAAGATCAGATAAAAATAAGGTTTTTTACTGCCGGCCAGCACAGTGCTACCCCGACCTTTGTGATGACATCACTCCCTGTTATCACATAGAACAAACAGCAGGGGAAAAGGAGTAAACAGGTCGATGAGGAAACATAAAGCGCCAGGGATGCGATAAAATCACATATAGCTCTTTAACAAAAAAAGAAGTACAAAACAATCTATTTTGAAAAGGTCTTCATTTAGTGTTCCCTACATTTTGAAAGCTATTCTTTGTAGTGAGACAACCCCTTTAAGGCATTTACAAAGCCATCAGTTGCAAGCTATAGGGTTATTTTTCATCAATGAGAACACAGAAATAAAAATTACAACATCCCTTCGCAGGACTGAAGCAGATTACTACCGATAACCGTTTTTATGGCGGATTTAGCATTAAGAAAATACTTTTGATTAAATGTCAAAACAAAAGACTGAAAAATACAAACCTGTGTGAACCTGTTCAAGAAGGATCGGGGAAGTCCTTTCCGACCACCGCCTTGGCGGAAGGGATTCTGGCAACCAAAAATCTTCGTTTTTTCATGTTGCACCTGAAAGCTCATGGAAAGTTCTGGATTGTTCTCCTAAGCTCGAGGGTCAAAGCATGCTTTCATCCATTCAAGCAAAGTCTGTGATGACATATTTAGCTGGTTGGGGAAAATAAATAAAACACTGCAATTCATGCAACTGTACAATAAGATTGATTTTGTATAGAATTTGCAGTTTAGTAAAGGTTGCTGCAGTATTCGGAAATAAGAAACTTACTTCATCTAATACAATCCAATGTCCTGCCTTTAAAGCAGAGAGAAGAGGTCCATCACGCCATGCAAATTCACCACCTTTGCCTCCTTCAATAGGAAGGTCAGTGCCAAATAAATCTGTAACATCCTGTATATATAAAAAAAAAAAGTATTTAAATTTCAACAAAAAAAATCTATCGATATCTCTATAGCTATATATATGGTCACACACGCGTTCACATATTTAAAAAAAAAAACAAAAACATTTATGCCAAATGTTGCTAAACGCAGCTCAAACAAAATAGCCAGGATATTTAGTAACAAGACTACAGCTACCAGCTTTTTTTTTTTTTTTTGTTCTGACACCTCTCCCCCCACGGAATAAATCTAATGACAAAGATCTAGAACAATTAGATCCTGTGGCTTACAAATTGCAAGGCTTGTGCTTTCACTTAAACTTTTAGGAATGTTTGACTATGTAAATAACATGGAACAAGCATTAATGCTGCTTTTTTTATTTAAATCACAACACAAACTTGCAGAACGGACATTTAATATTTAAATGGACACTTAAACTCCCAGAATGTGGTTAACAAATGGATTTAAACTATGTTGAAAAATTACTGTTGACCAACTTATAAATCTACAGTAGTAACATAAAAAACTTATGACTAGTGGCTAAAATAATTCAAACCCTGTTAAACTACTTGAAACCAGGGCTGTGGAGTCAGAGTTGTGGAGCTCGTATCCATTTTGATGAAGTCAGAGTAGTTTTAAAATGGATCAACTCCAAAAATATAGAATAAATTGGTAGAGTTAGTTCAATGCAGTGCCAAGAGCAAATCGGGTCTTGCCAGTGCTACTGCTCCCATATCTTCAGCCTCATCAGATGAGGAGTGTAATTGATGACATGGAGCAGGCAAAGGTTCTGCTCCCATATCAAACAGATTGATCAGATTTCAGCAACATTTTTTACTTGCTCTCAAAGAAGGAGAAGAGTTCAGCCATTCATCAATGACTGTGCATGAGGCAATTCCTTTATACCCTTAGATGGTTAGTGATGTTGCCCATGTGGTCACCGCTTTGCCCCCAACCCAGGTTAGTGTAGAGAGGCCATTCTCTAGCCTGGAAATAATGAGATCAGATGTGAGATCTATGAAGGAGGATCTGATGGAGACGATACTATTTCTCAGAACAAATTCATAGACTCACTCAACAAATGTTATTCAGGACGTTATTGTTGAAAACCGTGGGGGGCGTGGCCTGACCTTCATGGCGTAGAGAAGTGTGTGCCTTCAGCTCCTGAGACATCCTGACAGAATCCTGTTCAATCGACCCCTTATATTGGACACAACTGCTTTCACTAGTGAGGAGAGCTAGGGGAGAGTCTGCTGCTGCCGCTGCTTACCGTATTTCACCGGCGAGAATCTTGGTGAGGCCGCGGATCGGCCGCTTGCGGGCCCCAGGCGGGGAGTAGCGTGGCACCTGATGGGACGCTGCGGAGTATATCTCCTGCTGCTTGCCGCGGAGGCACGAGTGCGGGTGGCAGTTCTGCAGACCGGAGAGGGCCAGTCCGGACACCGAGGCGCGGACGGGAGTCTGCTCCTGTATACTGAGGAGCGACAGCCAGAACGTGGGCACGCGACACTGCCGGGACCGGCCGGAGATCAGGCGGTGGAAAATAGGCAAAATCAATCACGGCCGAGTGACAAGATACCGGGGAAGGCAAGGAGCTGCAGGCCTAAACTCTGACGGCGGGAACGCGGGACGCAGTCTCAACATTTCAGCTAAGTGGAGTGGGGCAGAAGTTGCGCCTGAGTAGATGCTGAATCGGGACAGTGCCTTTATTAATGGGCGCCATCTTTGCGTTATTAGGTCCCTGTAACTGAGATTGGCGGGAAGGAGGAGGGAGCCGGCGCCATTTTGTCATAAAGCCCGGGAAAGCACTGGTCACACAGAACCCTAAGCTAGCTGTAGACTTGGGGGAGAGCCTCACCTACTGGACATTCACCATACAATTGTCTCTGTATTGCAACCTTGCTACATACTCAATTGGTGACACTACTGTTCTGCCTGGCGACACCACCTGCTGGCTAGTTATAATATGGCTAACTTTCATATGGCTGTATCACTGAGAACCTGAGTTTCAATACTGCTGCCCTGTCTGTTGGCGACACTTGTTGATTATTAGCAATACAACTGACTGCCTTACTTCAGCACCACTGAGAATCTAAGTTTCAATACTGCTGCCCTGCCTGGTGGCGACACCTGCTGATTACTAGCAACACTACTGACTGCCTCGCACTTCAGTACCACTGAAAGCTCAGTTCCAACGCTGCTGCCCTGCCTGGTGGCGACACTTGCTGATTATTAGCAATACTACTGATTGCCTCACACTTCAGCACCACTGAGAACCTGTGTCAACACTGATGCCTGGAAGGAGAGCGACATTGGCTGATTGTTAGCAATACTACTGACTACCTTGCACTCCAGTATCACTGAAAGCTTTAGTTCCAACACTGCTACCCTGCCTTGTGGCGACACCTGCTGACTACTAGCAATACTACTGACTGCTTCGCACTCCAGCACCACTGAGAACCTAAGTTTATGTACTGCTGCCCTGCCTGGTGGTGACACCTGCTGACTATTAACAATACTACTGACTGCTTCGCACTCCAGCACCACTGAGAACCTAAGTCTCTGTACTGCTGCCCTGCCTGGTGGCGACACCTGCTGACTATTAGCAATACTACTGACTGCTTCGCACTCCAGCACCACTGAGAACCTAAGTCTATGTACTGCTGCCCTGCCTGCTGGCGACACCTGCTGATTACTCACAACGCAGCTGATTACCTCATACTTTTGTATCACCAAGAACTTAAGTTTCAATATTGCCGACCTGTCAGTTGGTGATACCCGCGATTCTTCAAAATACCACTGACTCTGCATTACAACTCCTTTATTCCGCAAACTCGAGTTCATCATTGACTTACCTGATAGTGACTTTTGTTGGCCGACCGCAGTATTACTGATCCTGCACCGTAATCTTGTACTCACCTCAACTGGCACTTCCTAAGCCCACTCTGCACTGCCTGTAGCTAGCTAGACGCATAGCAACTCTGCAATCACAGACCGGCTCACGCATGGGCCTCCACAGAGCCTCCACAGCGCCTTCTTCTACACAAAAACAACCCACAGCTGACATGACAAGCCAAACGGAAGAGTCCTTCCTCTCTGAGCCCTCCTCTAGCGGAGCTTTTGACACTGATAAAATTATGGCGGCTATTGCGACCTGCCAAGCCACCTTAACCACCAAAATAGATCATTTACAGATGGATGTTAACAAGCTTCGTCATGACATGGATAAAATTCGGGAGCGAACAGTGGACGCTGAACGCAGAATTGGTGAGGTGGAAGACACCTCAACCGCCAACCAAGAATCTATCCGTACTCTGCAACAACAAGTCAAGACGCTGCAGGCTAGGGCAGAAGATGCGGAGAACCGCAGTAGGCGCAATAACGTACGCATCCTGGGCCTGCCAGAACAGGTGGAAGGGTCAACTCCAGAGCAATTTGTCGAGCAATTACTAAAGGATGTTTTGGCCCCTGTAGAGTTCTCCCCCAGCTTCATAGTAGAAAGGGCCCATCGCATCCCAACCAAACCACTGCCACCAGGTGCCCCACCTCGTCCTTTTATCCTAAAGCTTCTCAACTATAGAGACAGGGATCTTGTCCTGTCGGCTGCTAGGCGGAAAGGGGACATTTGCTATGAAAACAGTAAATTATCCTTTTATCCTGACTACCTCTGAAGTCCAGAAAAAAAGGCGGCAGTTTACACATGTGCGAAGCCGCCTAAGAAATGCTGGGATCAAGTACGCAATGCTCTATCCCACTAGACAGAGTTCAGTATCGAGACCGCACATTCTTCTTTGCAACGCCGGAAGATGCGTCCGAGTGGCTTGATAAAAGACCTCCTGAGCAGCGCCGACACCGATTAAATTGGGACTATTATGTTTTTTTCTAGTTCTGATAAGGACTCGCGGTAGTAATGCCATGTCTAATGCTCTCCTCTTAGTGTTTCGTTATGCTTTCTTCTCCCGAATCCCTCCCCCCCTTTTTTTTTTTTTTTTTCCTTTTCTCTTCCCCCTAATCCACCTGGGGTCATAATTTTCTATAGGACCAGAAGTGGAGACGCTCTCTTGTTTTTTTTTTGGGGTACACTACCTACAATACACCCTTGAAGGTGTATTTGTTTCTCTCGAGGGTTTCAGGGAAGTTGTACGCCATGATATATTTCTCAGTTCTGTTCCTTTAACAGTTAATTGCCATGTTAGGGAACCAAAGCTCGAGCAAGTTGGGAGGCTTTGAGCAGGGTGGGGGGTGGCTATGTTTAGCCTGGTTTCAGAGTATGTTTGTTTGTTTGTGTGAATGGGTTGTGTGCTTGTACCGATCCCTGGTCTGCTGGGTGTTTGGAATGTGTCTTCCAATCCAGATTCTATAATGGCTGATTGTAAGATTGTGTCCTGGAATGTCCGGGGGTTAAACTGCAAACTGAAAAGGGCGTTGGTTTTTGATTATGTCAAAGTTCATAATCCTGATATCATTATTTTCCAAGAGATGCACCTTCGGGGGCAGAAGATACTGGCGCTGAAGCGACCCTGGATAGGGATGGCATACCACGCAGTGTACTCCAACTATGCACGAGGGGTCTCGGTGTTGGTTAACAAATACTTACCTTCCCGATGGGTCTATATATAGATTCTGCAACAGGAGCGGTATGTGCTTCTACATATACGGTTATGGGGATCTGAATTCTTAATTGGGGGAGTATACATCCCACCTCCATTCCACAGGGGGGTTTTTGATGTTCTCATGACAAAAATTTCACAGCATCTAGGGGTCCCGCTGCTTCTCCTGGGGGATTTTAATGCGACTTTGGACCAGGAACTAGATCGACTTAGACCGCAGGCGACACACAACAAAGGCCTTAGGGATTGGGCGACAGTTAGTAACTTGGTTGACACATGGCGGTGGCTTCATCGTCAGACACGGCAATTCTCCCGTTTCTCACCGACGCATGACTCACTATCCCGCCTTGATTTAGCTTTGGCCTCAAGGGATATTCTACATATGATACCAATGGTTGAGTATCTGCCTAGGGGGATATCTGATCATGCACCTCTGAAGTTGATTTTAGTCTCACCGGCACGGACATCTGGAAGATTGTGGAGGCTTAATCCTAGATGGCTT
The DNA here is from genome assembly GCA_025379985.1 of Phyllomedusa bahiana. Taxonomy (NCBI): domain Eukaryota; kingdom Metazoa; phylum Chordata; class Amphibia; order Anura; family Hylidae; genus Phyllomedusa; species Phyllomedusa bahiana. Next base: position 111,777 of record JAODAL010003693.1, read on the forward strand.
GATGTCCCTAGAGTAATGAGTATGTGTCAGGAACATATGACCACTTATTGGGATGTGAACAAAGGGTCGGTAAACCCATTGATTGAATGGGACGCCTCTAAGGCTGTACTGAGGGGGGTGCTGATTGGAGCGATCGCATCACATAGGGCCGAATTACGGACTACAAGGGGGAAATTGGAGGTTGAGCTATCACTAAAAGAGACAGACTTTATGCACAATCCATCCCCAGTGACTGAGGAAGCTTTGAAAGAAGCCCAACGGACCTACTCGCTGCATTTGACTGAATATACCCAAAAGAGACTCCTTATGCAGAAACAGTAAATTTTTGTGGAGGGGGATAAAAATGGTAGGGCACTGGCCTTTCTTGCTAGAACTGAAACACCGATGACAGTGGTAGCCAGTGTGGTTGGCAGAGATGGAATTGCCAGATCTGACCCCATTCAGATATGTGAGCAATTTGCCCTTTATTATAGGGAACGCTATGCCTCCAGATTACAGGTCACTGACAGGGAAATAGAGCAATTTATTGGCCAACTGGACTTACCAACATTGAATAGGGCAGAGGCGGAGGACTTAGCAGCAGATATTTCTGCGGGGGAGATTGGAAGAGCGATCGGGAGACTAGCAACACATAAAACGCCTGCGCCCGATGGTTTTCCAGCCGAATGGTACAAAACAGATGTGGAACAGTGGGGCAATAGATTAGAAAAGCTGTTTACGGCGGCGGCTGCGGAAGACGCTCGGCCTCCTTCCTTCTCTGAGGCAGTGATCACTATAATTCACAAACCAGACAGACCTCCTGATCAGCGCAGTTCTTATAGACCAATATCGCTTTTGAATTTAGATGCCAAAATTTTGGCCAAGGTGTTGGCTATGCGACTCACTACTGTGATCCTATCCTTGATTGGAGCAGATCAATCGGGATTTATGCCTGGGAGAACGGCAGAGATTAACCTCAGACGGTTGTACACCAAGCTACAGGTGAACCATGATAATGCGGGGAGGAGGGTGGTTGCTGTCTTAGACAATGAAAAGGCGTTCGACTCCGTTGAATGGAGATTTATGTGGGTATTCCTGTCTCGGATGGGATTTCCGCCTAGCTTTATTAAATGGATACATTTACTATATCTGCGGCCTACGGCGAGAGTAAGGGTGAACGGTCAGCTATCCGACTCCTTCCCGCTCGAGAGAGGCACTAGGCAGGGGTGTCCTCTTTCGCCACTACTGTTTGGCCTAATTATGGAACCCCTATCTATTATGATAAATAACCATAACGGTATACAGGGATGGTCCATTGCGGGGATTGAGGAAAAACTCTCTCTATGCAGATGACATGCTGGTAAATCTGGGGGATCCGGGAGAATCACTAGAGGATCTGCTGGAGGTGGTGGATGTTTTTGGGAATTACTCAGGGTTGAGAGTGAATTGGGGGAATCCACACTCTTTCCGCAAGATGATATTGACACAGCGCTGGTGACCTCTATGTCCAAACTGCAAATAGTCACACAGTTCAAGTACTTAAGGATTATAGTACACAAAGATATTTGTAAGTTTACTGAGCTAAATATTCTGCCGGTATTGAGACAGACAGAGGTGAGGTTAAAAACATGGACTAGCCTTCCCTTGTCTCTCATTGGTAGAATAAACATTATAAAAATGGTAATACTACCCAAACTCCTGTATTTATATCGAGCAGTACCAATTCTTCTCCCCAAGTCCCACTTTGCATTCCTGGACAAAATTTTCTTTTCCTTTTTGTGGGGAGGGGCTACCCCATGCTTAAACAGGACCACCCTCAAGGCTCCATATGACAGATGGGTACTTGCTTTTCCAGACCTATATGTCTATTATGTGGCTGTTCAGCTTGCACATATCGCTCAGTGGTTCCGAGATAGTGAGAATAATCCCTCTGTTATCTTGGAAGCGGCCTTGGTGGGGACTTTTGAAGGGCTCTCTAATCTGCCATATAGGGAGGGTAATTGTGTGCGGTTTTATTACACGTCACTGATGAGCGCTGCAATACATGCTTGGAAGACCTTTATCCACCCTTATGGCCACAGAAATGAGAGCAATGTTTGGTCCCCGGTCGTTCCCTTGTGGTGCAATAGGAAGCTACCGGAACTTTTAGATTTGCCGGAATATGGGTTCTGGGCGACTAGTGGTGTGAAATACCTCACCCAATTGTACAAGGAGGGTACTTTCCTAACTTTTGCAGAGATGCAGCTCCAGTTCAACCTACCCTAGGGGGTCCTTTTTTAGATATTTACAGCCGAGACATGCGTGCGCTGCGCAATTCGGTATAACACAGGTTCAGCTCGGGTACGGGCATTTAGAGGCAATTCTGAGAACGGTAACTCTTCCTAAACCGGTCTCTTCTATATATATAAGGCCATTATGGGATGCCAGACCTCCCCGTTGGCAACCTCTTTCGCGTGGTGGCAACAAGATATTCCATCCTTGCCTGATGAGGCACTCTCGGAGTTAAAATCCTCCTGACGCCTGTCCGTTCTGAGTGCTAGAGACCAACTAATTCAAATAAAGTGGTTACACCGGGTATACCTCACGCCGGTTAAACTTTGCCAAATGCACTGCCTGCCTTCTGCGGTCTGCTCTAGATGTAGCGAAGAGAGGGGCACTTTTATCCATGTGATATGGGAGTGTCCGATCCTACAAAGGTACTGGAGGGAGATTCACAATTTCCTAAACCAGAAGTTGGGTTTCCCTAATGTAATTGCGCCAGACAATACTCTCCTGGGCCTAGTAGAGGATCTTGTCCCCAGCAAAACTGACTCCGGCTTTTTTATGCCAGGAAAACTATTCTTCTAAATTGGAAACCTCCCAAGGTGCCCTCTTTAGAACACTGGAAGCAGCTAATGGATGCGAAGTTATCAAGGTATAAAACTACATATGCAGCCAAAGGCATTCCTAAGAGATTCTCGTTGGTTTGGAGCAATTGGATTACAGCGCTAACTGTGTGAATGATTATGAATGAGTGTGGCGGATCAGGGATTGGTATGTATGATTGTGTGGAATGACTGGTATTCGTGAGCGAGTTGTGACAGAAGTAATTGCAGGAGGCATGATTTGGGGCTATTTGTGTCATAGTACATATATACTACACTAAGCTATTTCTGCTTTATATGATTAATCTAGTTTCTTACGGTATATATGTATTAGCCGAAGCAAGAAAAGATTGAATAATGTATTTGATATATGAGTGGGTATCCGTTTACATTCCCTGCCCCACCTGTAATGCTTCTGTGCCTCTTGTTTTTTTTTTTTTTTTTGTGAAGTGTTACGGATTTGTTTTTATATATCACAAAAGTTATAAATAAAACCTGTTTAAAAAAAAAACCCATTTTTCCCCCACTTACTGCAGCGTTTCGCATATTTACAACTTAAAGTTTTATGTGGGTTAAAGTTGCATTCCAATAAATAAATTTTATGTTCTACCTAAATAGTTTGATTATTGCATCATAAGGGTGATAAAAGCCTGATACCACATTTTACTGTTAATCACTTAAACATGCGCCATGTATGAGGGAGTTGGGAAATTGAGGAGTCCGAATCGAGGCTTTGGCTCCACAGACCTAGTCTGAAACATCACTTCAGTTTGAGGAAAAGTAAAAAATATTAACAACACTATATACCGTTTGCTCAGAAAGGTTAATCCGAACAAGATCATTTCCAGAAGCTTTAGCCAATGCAGTGACAAGGCTGGTCTTGCCAACACCTGGGGACCCCTCTAACAAGATAGGTTTGTTAAGCTGCATTGCTCGCAGTAGTCTTTGTGCATTCATTGAAGTGGTTTCCGAATCGAGTGCATAATCAGCCATAGATTCTTCATGAAACACAGGACCTTAAATAAAAAATAAAAAGCAAGCACTGAATGGGCTTTTCCAGTAGCTAGTAAATAGCTGGATATTTAACAGAATCACGCTAAAAGGTTTCTTTATTAAACACAGTTTGGTAACAAGGATCATGAGAAGCGGGGAAACAAGAAAAAATAAAATTGTAATTTAATATCTCCCAGCATATTAAATTTTCCCATTCTGTAAGCTCTACCTCCCCCCATTTTAATTGCTGCAAAACAGCTATAAAATACCTTACCTTTGGTTATGTAGAAGGGATGGATTCCATACAAAGTTTCCAACGAATTTATCTTTCGCTGAATGGCTCTCTCGTACATCTTTAGGTCTGATTGTACATCTTCAGTAATGTCGACAATAGCAGAGAGCTTCTCACGTAGAAAACGCATACACTGTTGTCTGGCAGACGTGGCAGAAGCAGCAGAGGAGAAAGTAGTGCCTACAAAAGAATAAGGTAGATAAAAGTTGCTAGAAATTTTAAGTAGAAAGATTAACAGAGCATTTCCTCCTGAAATATAAAAAACTACCTGCAAATACAATGTGTTGTGTTATAAACTACAGTATATTATTGTTCTTTTCAGTTTTTAACCCTTTACCACCAGAGCCAGTTTTGATCTTCCTGACAGAGCCCCATTTTTTAAATCAGACATGTGTCACTTTTACCTATCCATGTGATTCAGAGACTGTTTTCTCGCAACACATTGTGCTTTAAGATAGTAAGAGAAGGGGAACATCTCTCCTTATGGAGAGCACCAGTTAAGGTGTGTAGTGTTTTGTTTTGCCTTTTACAACCTATTTACAACCTATAGAGGGCGCAGTGATTCAGGCTCTTTCATAATCACTTGTGCTTTAAGATAGTAAGAAATTTTGGTACACAAAGTTTATTTGTGAAAAACATCAAAGTAATGTGATTTTTTTTTTTAAATTTACCATTTTCAAACTTAAAAAATGTCTGTTATTCCACTCAAAATAGTTTAAAACCAGAATCTACAATGAGTCTACTGTAGGTTGGCATTGTTTTTTGAAAATTTTTATGACATTAGTGGACTTCGAAATTTAGTAGCAATGTAAATTTTTTAGGGACCAGTCCAGTTCTGACATGGCTTTGATTGCCTGTATGTTAGCTACCGCCATCAATGACTTCATCTAAGAAACTACACTACTTACCAAGTGTTCAAAACATTTAGGAAGTTTATAAACCCATTAGGTGTTTCACAGGAATTAAAGCAAAGCAGATGTGAACTTTTACTCTTTTTTTTTTTTTTTTTTTTTTTGCAGATTTTCAATTTTTATCCATTATTCACACGAACATTGTAGATATGACCCGGGAAATGCAACTTAATATTGATTCCCCAGATTCTGACATTTCAGAGACATCCCATATGTGACCCTAGTGCGCTATTTGGCTCAACCACAAGCCCCAGAACAGGAGGAGAACCTACTGGACTCTGGGGTCTCATTTTCATATGATTTTATTTAGGCGCCATTTCAGGTTTGCGGACACCCTAAACTCCCCTAAAAAGACGCCATGTTGGAAATTACACCCCTTAAGGAATATATCCTGGGAAAAAATCATCCCAAATTTTGTTATGCAATTTCTTCCAAGTTCAGCAATACTCTATATATGAATATAAACTGTTGTTTGGGCAATATGGCAGGGCGTATAAGGGAGGAAGTGATATTTGGCTTTTGGAAAGCAGATTTTGGTGGGGCCATGTCACATTTGCAAAGCCCCCAAAGTACCAGAAAAGGTGAAACCTTCCAGAAGTCGCCCCATTTTGGATACAACACCCCTCATAAATCACATCTAGGGTTGTATTCTGCATTTTGGGTGCACAGGTGTTCCATAGTTTGTTCTAGCATTTGGCCAAGAAAATGGGGAGGTTCTGTCATTATTTTTCGGGTTTCAATTTTACATTGTTCGCCGTGCAGTGTGACAGGAGATAGCTTTGTTATGCCGGACGGTACAATTACAGTGACAAATTTGATATAGTTTATATTTTATTACTTTTAAACAATAGAAATAGGTCTACAAAAAAAAATTGCGTTTTTATGTTGTCCTATTCTGACAGTCATAACCTTTTTATTTTTCTGTATACGGTGTGGATTATGGGCTTGTTTTTTTTGTGGGATGAGTTGACATTTTCATCAGTACCATTATGGGGTACATATGATGCTTCAATCACTTTTTATTAAGTTTTTTTTGCGCCGTTTTGAACATAAAAAAAAAAAAAAAAAAAAAAAAAAAAAAGCAATCCTAACACGTCTCATTGTTACTACCATTTTAATAGTTTATGCAACTCAAGATATTTTTAACAGAAAATGCTTTTTCACCGATGCTAGATCTTACAGGACTTGTTTCCCATCATAGCATTTTAACCCCAAAAGTGCTTTCTAGAAAGTGTGCAGTGGTTGTTACATAGTGAAAATTATTTCACAGACATGCAATTTCTATGCCCAGCTTTTGACACTCTGAAAAGAAAGTTAATTTCTATGCTCTAATTGTTGTTTTTTTGCTTTTGTGCAGCGGAGTTAACAATTTTGCCTCCGTGTTGCCTGCTAGTCTACCCACAGTCTTCTGTGAGCCAATGACATGAGCAAGAAACAAGAAATATTCTCCAATATAAAATGTATTTCTATTGTAGATGTTAGATTTGCTGATCATTACACTGTATAATTTTGCAATTTCACGTTTTTTTTTTGCCACAGAAACATCTGTTTTTATTGCTGACTGCATTTGTAGAAAAAGGAAACTGTCTGCAAAATAAGTTTTTCGTTTTGACAAAATAAATGCAACTGAAAACAAACCCACCTGATCCTAAGCCATCAATGTATACAAGACAGGCAGCATGTATTAAAGCTGTGATAGTACTGAGATGGGTTCCTTCATAATCGGTCTCAGGTAGGTCATCATTTTTTACAGTAACATTCATGAAATTCACCCAAGAAAGGATATCACAAAAATATGAAAGCACGCCCCAAAATTTTGGGTTTGTCAACCATTCAACAAAATCCATGATTACTTCTGCTAAGACAACACCTAAAAAAAATAAATAAATAAATGACCATGTAAACATTCTAAAAAGTTATTTTCTTACAATCAAATACAATCCAGTTATTTAAAAGAATATCTTTGGCATCACAGGACTTTATGGTTAGTAAAGGGAAAAGGGTCTTTTTGGAAATCTCACAATGGGAACAAAAAACATTAAATTTTCCCTGTTTTAAATTTTTAAACTGACAAAAACCATTTGTGGCAGGGGATTGGGCTTGGTACACATGCAAAAGATGCAACTTAATTTATTTTTTTTTTTCAAAACCCTGCAAAATATAAAATTGTACATACTTAAAAAAACAAGACAAGTTAACACGCGGTGCGGATTTTAAATTTACGTTGTGTAAATTTATATTGTTGCAAAAATGAAAAATTTTTTTTGTGTTTTTCAAAAGGGAAATAGGGCAAAAAGTCAGTAAAAAACGAATAAAAGCTAATGGTTTTTTATGGCAATGTTTTAATATTCGCAACTGAGGATCCTGAAACAAATGACCTTGTGTCCCTTTTACATAATCAACGCAAAATCGGCAACAAATCCACACTGAAATCTGTAAAATTTAGGACAGATTTACAAGCTTAAATTTCCGCTGCATTGCTTTCTGGTGCAAAAGCCACGAGGATGTTAAAAAGTGAAAAGAGGCAAAACAAAATTTACATATAACTTTCAGGCATTAAAACACAAAAAAAAGTGTTTTTTTAAAGGGGATTTTAAAAAAGTTTTTTTTCCCTCTTTTTCAACATTTGTTGTTTAGAAACAGCAATACAAACACCAAAACAAAAGGAAAAGACAGCATTTCCATTCTTTACAAATCACTTTAGGCCGTTTACACGGTTAAAAAAAGGGCCCATTTCGGGCCCCAAAATTTCGCGCCGAATGCAAAAATTACGGGCTGAAACGGGCCCTTCATTACGGTAAACCACAGTTCTCATAGAGAACTATGGATTGTCTCCCCCTCCCTGCTCGGCGAATACGCCGAGGGGGAGATAATTCACATGTCACTTTCTAGCGGGGGTATAAGGGCCCCTAGATATTATCTATGGGCCGGGGAGGTGCGGCCCCCCCCCTCCCCCCCGTCCGCCCCCGCCACCGGCGTAAAGCGGGGCGTAATTACGCCCCATTAAAACCCTGTGAAAAATAGCCTTAGGGCAAGTTTACAGGACATACTTTTTACACATAATCCATAATGTAACAGAATAAAAAGTAAAAATACATGGAAGAAAATTTAAAAAATTGGGGGTCGCTGCATATTGTTGTGTGAACATACTATTAGTGTTCAATATAGAGATTCAGGGTAAGGTTTTAAGCATGTTCCGCTCACTTGTGTGGTATCCTCACATAAGGATAAAGGCTAACTTTTTTTTGTTTTCATCATATAGCGACAGGCTACCAAGAGCGAAAGTGGAGCAACCAGATTAAAGTTTCTGCTTTAACAATTAGGGCGCATATAAATAACTGTACTATAGCTTTGTACCACCTCTCTCAGCAATTTACAGGGGATATAATACCTCATATGTCATGCAGTATTTGTCCGTTGGATTACACACAAATAAAACTGGGAAAAAAGGCACATAGGTCAGTAAAAAAAAAAGAGCCCAAGGGACTATGTGTACATTTCTTAAAACTTGTGTTCAATACTTAGAAGTGTTAAAATAAATAAGAAAAAAAAACCTACTGTTGTCATTTGAGAACGCGAGACAGATTTCTGGATTCAGATTGTGCCTGATGATTTCTACAAGATCAAGGCGGTCATTACATTGTGGACACCAAATCTCTGTAAATCTGTTGCGAAGAGCAGGTGAAAGCTGTAAAGTGAAACCCAACCAAATTATTAGGTACTGAACAAGGCAAAAACGGTCAAAAACAACGTCAAAATTTTAGTTGCTTCTTTGGTAGAACGGTAACAGCACACACATGTAAGCTTAGTGACATAGCATCATTGAAAAGTTGCAATATGTAAGGTTTGCCAATAATAGTGATAGACTAAAATGGTAATAAATGTGTGTGTGTGTATACAGATACACACACAAGTTTGGGATCACCCAGACAATTTAGTGTTTTCCCTGAGAACTCATACTTTTATTTATCAAATGAGTTGCAAAATGAATAGAAATATAGTCCAGACATTGACAAGGTTATAAATAATGATTTTCATTTGAAATAATAATTTTCTACTTCAAAGAATGCTCCCTTTGCAGCAATTCCAGCATTGCAGACCTTTGGCATTCTAGCTGGTAATTTGCTGAGGAAATCTGGAGAAATTTCACCCCATGCTTCCAGAAGCCCCTCCCACAAGTTGCGTTGGCTTGATGGGCACTTTTTGTGTACCATACGGTCAAGCTGCTCCCACAACAGCTCAATGGGGTTGAGATCTGGTGACTGCGCTGGCCACTCCATTACAGATAGAACACCAGCTACCTGCTTCTTCCCTAAATAGTTCTGGCATAATTTGGAGGTGTGCTTTGGGTGTCCTGTTGCAGGATGAAATTGGCTCCAATCAAGCGCTGTCCACAGGGTATGGCATGGCATTGTAAAATGGAGTGATAGCCTTCCTTATTCAAATTCCCTTTTACAAATCTCCCATTTTACCATTACCAAAGCAACCCCAGACCATCACATTACCTCCACCATTCTTGACAGATGGCATCAGGTCCTCTTCCGGCATCTTTTCAGTTGTTCTGCGTCGCACAAGTGTTGTTCTGTGTGATCCAAACACCTCAAACTTCGATTCGTCTCCATAACACTTTTTTCCAATCTTCCTCTGTCCAATGTCTGTGTTCTTCAGCCCATATTAATCTTTTCCTTTTATTAGCCAGTCTCAGATATGGCTTTTTCTTTGCCACTTTGCCCTGAAGGCCAGCATCCCGGAGTCGCCTCTTCACTGTAGACATTGACACTGGCATTTTGTGGGTACTATTTAATGAAGCTGCCAGTTGAGGACCTGTGAGGCATCGATATCTCAAACTAGAGACTATAAAGTACTTGTCTTGTTGCTCAGTTGTGCAGCAGGGCCTCCCACTTCTCTTTCTACGCTGGTTAGAGCCTGTTTGTGCTTTCCTCTGAAGGGAATAGTATACACCATTGTAGGAAATCTTCAGTTTCTTGGCAATTTCTCACATGGAATAACCTTCATCTCTCAGAACAAGAATAGACTTTCGAGTTTCACATGAAAGTTCTCTTTTTCTGGCCATTTTGCGAGTTTAATCGAACCAACCAATGTAATGCTCCAGATTCTCAACTAACTCAAAGGAAGGTCAGTTTTATAGCTTCTCTAATCAGCAAAACTCTTTTCAGCTGTGCTAACACATACTTGCACAAGGTGTTTTCAAGAGTGTTCAAGTATCCAATAGCTTTCTTACAAGGTTAGCAAACACAATGTACCTTTAGAACACTAGAGTGATGGTTGTTGGAAATGGGCCCCTATACACCTATGCAGATATTGCATTAACAACCAGATGTTTGCAGCTAGAATAGTCAATTACCACATTAACAATGTATAGAGAGTATTTCTGATTCATTTAATGTTTGATTCATTGAAAAAAAAAAAATGTGCTTTTCTTTCAAAAATACGGACATTTCTAAGTGACCCCAAAGTTTTGAACGGTAGTGTGTATATCTCAACATACTATTACTTAAATTTTAAAGTGCTCATAATTCCAGGGCACTGCACATTCTAGTAGTGTTACATACATGATATCGGACCAAACAAAGTACAATGGCAAAACTAAATGTTTAACAACTGGTACAGAGGGAGAAAAGACCGTGTCCGTGAAGGATTACAAACTACATATTTAACCATGTTCATAGTCTGTGAAAAACTAAAACTTAACTAATGAACACTATTACAATTACAAGCTGGATACCTCTTTTTTTCCAAAGTCTCCACCAGGATTCATAGTAGCCAAAATTCGGAACTTTGCTCCAGCTGTTAAAAGTTCCACCTCATTATCATCCTGTCGGCTTCCTTTTTCAGCCAACACCAGTGTCTTCTCCACTTCAAGAACACTAAAATACAATAGTGATTTAACATTATGTTATGCACAGAAAGTATTGAGATAATCAAGTCGCATTATTATGACCACCAGCAAATATTCAGAGTAACGGCCGTGTACAGCATGGACAGCAGCTAGACTATCTGGGACTGACTCAGTAAGATCCTGGTAGGTTGTCACAGGTAACAGGAGCCATGCTGGCTGAAGTGTGTCACACAGCTGCTGGAGGGTGCATAGGGGAAGGATATATAGACCAAACACAGCAATCAAGGTGATCTCACATATGCTCAATTAGATTTAAAATGTAAGAAATTAGGGGGCCAGGTCATAGAATCTTGGTCATGCTCTTCCATCCAAAGTCAGACATTTATAGCCATGTGACATGTCGCATTGTCTGGTAAGACCACCCCATCTGTCCTGGGAAAGTATTAACATGTATGGGTGTACGTGATCTGTAAGGATGGATTCATATCCAAACCATTTGAGAGTACCTTCCACATGAATGAGTGGGCCCAGAGATTGCCACAAAAACAATTTTCCAGACCATAATGCAGCCACCATCAGCTTGTGTTCTACCAGCAATGGTTTCAGGTTGTTTGTTCTATGATGTTTCTTGCCTCACATGCCAATGTCCATCCATTCAATGAAGCATAAAATGCAACTTAGAGAAGACAACCCTCTGCCAATCAGTGGAGGCCCAATTGTGACTCTGCTGTGAAAAAAGTATTTTCTGTCGTTACAACTTTGTTAGCAGGGGTGTAGTTACTACCCGTCTACTTCGGAGCCCCATACGCAGTAGGGTTCACAGTACTGTTTTTTCAATACACACATCAGGTGGCCTTCTGGTTCATTTTAGCAGGGAGCTACTTCACTGCAGTGTGTTGGTCCACCATTGCTTATCTTCGTGTCTAATGTTCATCTCTCACATCAATGGCACATGGTCCTCCAAGGTTTTCAGGTCACTTATTCAAAATGCTGCCATTCGTCCCCTCAATATACACTTTCCCCACAGCAGCACACTGTTCGTTTCAAGAATGACAATAATTATCCATTTTTGCAACTCACACGGCTTCTTTCATGAGCTACGTGCTGCCAACATTGAACGTTGGAAATGGTCACATTGTTTCTCGACTGTGTATTAAAAAAGCAATGAGCAGTAAGGATTCTCGCACACCAATTGTATGCACAGTATGACACTACAGGGGTAAAATTGCAAGTCTGCGCTGAGGACACGTACTGCAGCCCATGTGCTGCTCTACCGTACCTCCACAAGCAGTGCAACCGTATGGCAGGATTTATACTGCAGGATACACAAAGTTACCTACGAAGTGAATGGAAAGATCTTTGTTGCCAGTTAGAAATGCAATGACCCATTTGGATGCCCCAGTTGTTGTACCTCCTACATAACTCTCCAATCTGGCTCCCCCAGAGATTCTTTTTTTAAGGTCAATACTATTTTCAGAGCCCTTATTTGGGGCAGGACGCATGTCCGGATAAAGCTAGAAACTCTGCACTTGGCAAAGGATGCGGGAGGGTTGGCAATTCCTAATCCAGCAGTTTACTTCTTGGCAGCACAACTGCAATATATGAGAGATTGGGATGGGGAGGGGGATAAGGACTTAAACTTGAAACTATTACGCCACTATTTTAATTCTCCCAATCTTTATGGTAAATTGGAAGCAAAAACTTTTTTAGTGCACTCCAAAAAGTTTCCAACTTTATATTTGATGCATAAGCTGTGGTGGAAATTACGGGTGGATTTTGGGCTTCAGGGCTGCACATCTTATACTGAGATTTGGAATACACCCTGGTTGTCCGAACTTTTTGTGCTCCAGGGATTCGAGTCATGGGCATCTAGGGGCCTACAATATGTCTCAACTGCTTACAGATCAGGGGGTGCTTAAAAGTTTTCAGCAATTGCAAATGGAATTTGCTTTATCGCATTCGCAGCTATACAAATACTTACAGCTTAGGCACGCTTATAATGCGAAAAATCAGACACAATTTGATATAATGCCAAGTTTATTCCGACAGATAGTCAAAAATATCAAAAACAACAAAGGGACCAATATCCACTTTATATAAACTTTTATTGGCAAACTTTTTTTTCTAGAAACCCAATAGATTTACGTAGCAGGTGGGAAGGAGATATTGGCCCTATAGAGTAATATTTGGGAGGAGATACTGAGGAACATACCAATGATTTCAGTGAGTGAACAGCATCGAATCTCTCAATTATTCTTAGTACATAGAGTTTACAGAACTCCTCTATTCCTGCATAAAATTGGAATTAGGGACTCTCCTCTGTGTAATAGGTGTCATGTCCACCCGGCCTCTCTGATGCATATGTTCTGGCATTGCCCTAAACTAGAGCGATATTGGATTTTTATTGTACAATTGATCCAGCAAATTTTTCAAATTACCGTGGAGATGAATCCGTTGCTTTGTATTTTGGGATACATAGAAGACTTAACTGTTTCAGAGGCTGAGAAAATCCCAATATCTAGGCTTTTATTTATGGCGAGGAAATTAATAGCGACAAAGTGGCTGGATGCCGCACCTCCGTCAGCACCGGAGTTTGTTAATAAAGTGAACTGGCTGATTGCTCTGGAGAGAGGGGTGTATTTTAAGAGAGGAGCCAAACTTAAAGGGGTTGTCTCACTATGAAGATCATAGTTGAAAATGTGGGGACCAAAAATCTAAGGATGTACGTCCTTGGTTACTATTGGCAAAGTGCTACGGTTTTAGAGAACGGGCTGGTTTACATGTGCTTAGCAACGGTGTTTGTTTACTGGTCAGGGAAGCATTCTGTCCTGCCCAGGTCGTGCACATGCAAAGGAAAGGCAGTTAAGAGGAGGGGCAGGGATGTGTGTATTGGCAGGCAAGGAGGAGAAGCAGTGAAGAGGATACAATACACACAACCCCCCTGCATGTCCTCTCACTGCTTCTCCTCCTTGCCTGCCAATACACACATCCCTGCCCCTCCTCTTAACTGCCTTTCCTTTGCATGTGCACGACCGGGCAGGACAGAATGCTTCCCTGACCAGTAAACAAACACTGTTGCTAAGCACATATAAACCAGCCGTTCTCTAAAACCGTAGCACTTTGCCAATAGTAACCAAGGACGTACATCCTTAGATTTTTGGTCCCCACATTTTCAACTATAATCTTCGTAGTGAGACAACCCCTTTAAGCATAATAAAATATGGGCTAAATGGCTGGATACTTCTGGTCTTGTTTCATTGAACTTAGTTAGGCAGAGGGTGTTGGGGATTTTGGTTCCTGGGACCGCGTCTATGGCAGTTGTGTGGATGGAGGCCGTCCGACAGACAGGTATAATTTTTATTATGAAAGGAACTGACTTATTAATATTGCATTGTTATATGACTACAGATCAGACTGTTATGATGCATCTATTTTTGGATCCTTCAAATAAAGTTTACTTGTTAAGTAAAAAAAAAAAAATATTGCATTGTTATGTGATTGCAATGGATGTTTACTGTTCTGAATCTGGAGAAGGATTTGGGACATGGGCTGGGTTGTTTTGGGGGATAAAAGTTGAAATTTGGTCTTACAATGACATGTACTGTATTCTGTTTTGTACCACTTTATATCTAACCAATAAAAAGTTTATGGTTAAAAAAAAGAAATGCAATGACCCAAAGCCATGCAAGTAAATATTTCAATATTATCTAAATGATTTTTCCATAGAAAAGTGATAACTGTAGCCAATACTAGCTGGATTGAATGATTGATTATGTTTCAAGTTAAGATTGCAATGTAAAAGATTCAATGCAGTTGGATAACCTTTGGAACAAGTATTTTTGCTGCTTTAACCAAATTAATAATCCATCAATAGCCATTTTCAGCTAAAGCAAGCACTTTAATAAATGTTAACATAACTTGTATAAAATATCAGTTGGACTATCAAGCTGCAGCAATGGATAAATGCCTTACCTGTTTAATCTCTCTAAAACTGAATCATCAGCAAGTGAGATTTCATCCAGCAAGAAAAAACCATCCTCCCGCATAGCCAACACCAAAGGACCATCATGCCACTCAAACAGTTTTGAACACTCGTCATCCTCGACATTCTAAATAGGGGGAAAAAAAAAAATATCAAAAGATTGAAAATACAACACTGACTAAAGAAATCCATGCTTTTTAAGATCAATAACTTACTTTGTCCTTGGACCGGTGTCTGACAGGTCGCAAACCTCCCAAAAAATCGGAGGTTTCCATGTGTTGGTGACAATTAACCGAATATAATGTCCGGTTTCGCAGAGCCGCAAACAGCTGGCAAATGGTAGTTTTGCCACATCTATCAAATACAGGGAGTAGACAGTATAGTGAATGAAGCAAGGCAAAGTAAAGCAAAAAGTTATTCAATTTAAAATGTAAACTCACCCTGTATCGCCTACAAGCAAGATAGGCTCCCCAAATTCCAACGCTCGACCCACAAGTACAGCAAGCCTTCTCATCCCTCGAGTCCACACAACGTGTGAAAAATTTTCATCCGTTTCACCACTTATAGCAGTTAATCTTTCTATACAAAACACCACAACACATATATTAAGCCACACTACATCTATATGTTAAATCAGTGTCCTAGGTTGAAGTCTTTTTGGTATGAAACCGAGTCCTCTGTAAAATGCTTCAAAAATCAACAGTGATACTACATCTGTCCTGGAGCTGTATTCTCCGCTCTCCATGGGGGACACGTATGAAAACTGTCGAGATGTAAGACTTCCTTTGTTGCCCATAATCGACAGAGCTCCCCGTTCATTTCTCCAGAGCACTGTATGAAATTTAATTGGAGCTCTGATTGGTTGCTATGGGTAACAAAAAGTCTTGAGCCTAGACAGTTTTCATACACGAGGCCCCATGGAGAGCAGGACAGGCCCCACCCCATATCTTTGCAAAAGAAAAACTTCTGATTTTGTCCTGAGCACTTGCGATGTACAGAGATCAGAAATCTCGCAACTCACCCTAGTTTCCTCAGTTTAAGCTCTTGTAAACATGGCCCTTACACCCCTTGACTGAACCAATCTGTTGCTCTAGAGTTGAAATGGTACGTGGGCAATCATACATTGACAGTACTGGTCCATTCCATGTCTTGTGAAGCATTGATTGTTAAATGTTTATTTTTATTTCTTTTGATTTTTTGTTATTTGGTAGTTGTGTGTCAGATAATACAAAATGTGAAGAAAAAAATTTCTGGAATTTTTTTTTTTTTTTATTGGATTTTCAAAGTTCGGAAAAAGTGTGAATTTTGGTGTTGCCTGCCTTTACATTTCTCCTCATAACTCAGGCTAGAAAAGAGATAGAGAAACAAAATAAACACCATTCTACTCAGAACTGTACAGGCTTTCACAACAAGAGTCTCTTTGTTAATATTTTACCCATGCAAACGCAAAATTTTAAAACGCATTTCCAAAAAAAGGTTTAATTTAAAAATTTCCAATATGGCACACGTGCCTGCTATGCTCCTAGTCACATCTGCACCACAATTCAAGTTGAGATCATATTTAAAAATATAACTATTTCAGTGTCAGTTCGAAAATCTTGAATTCAGATCTGTTCAGCTTGTAGTCTAAAAGTGTGGGTTATATATTTACCAATTAATCCATGATTTTTAGATATTACTGTATTATTTTATAGCTTAGAAGCCATAGGACAAATGAGAAAGCTTTGTTAGGGCTCAACCTTAAAATGAACAGATGTAGACAGTGAATTCAGCGCACATGACAGGCCAGCAGCTCTGTCAATCATGTTAAGTATCTGCCCACCGCAGAGTCCGGAAGTAAGGGTATGTTCACACAGCGTCTTTTCTCCGTTTGAACATCCGCTTTTGTGATGAACGGACCCAGACACGCATCTAACAATTAGCACTACGTTTAACACTGCTGGCAATGAGAAACACGCAGCGGTGATCACATGAGCAATCACCGATGCGTATTTACATCGCATCTGTCCGATGCGTCTTTTGAATGTGCTCCAAGAAATGACATGTCAATGCTTAGAGCGCATCCGAAAGATGCATCGGACAGACGCATCACAAAAGCGGATGTTCACACGGACACATGGTGCCATGTGAACATACCATAAGACACAGCTTCACAGCTTTCATGTCCTGACATGTTCACTCTTGAACAAACAGTCTCTACACAGAGATCAATGGAGTCGGTGTGCTACAATATTGGCGAGTGTGTTCGGCGCTGGTGGCTGGCTACTGTACTCTCCAAAGACTGTGAAAATGAAAATCACACATTTTAAAAGTTAACAAAAATCAGGTACAGTGCCTTGCGAAAGTATTCGGCCCCCTTGAACTTTTCAACCTTCTGCCACATTTCAGGCTTTAAACAAAGATATAACATTTTAATTTTTTTGTGAAGAAACAACAAGTGGGACTCAATTGTGAAGTGGAACGAAAATTTAGTGGATATTTTAAACTTTTGTAAAAAAAAAAAAAAAAAAACTGAAAAGTGGGGCGTGCAAAATTATTCGCCCCCTTTTAGTTAATACTTTGTAGCGCCACCTTTTGTTGCGATTACAGCTCTAAGTCGCTTGGGGTATGTCTATCAGTTTTGCACATCGAGAGACTGAAATTCTTGCCCATTCTTCCTTGGAAAACAGCTGGAGCTCAGTGAGGTTGGATGGAGAGCGTTTGTGAACAGAAGTTTTCAGCTCTATCCACAGATTCTCGATTGGATTCAGGTCTGGACTTCGACTTGGCCATTCTAACACCTGGATACGTTTATTTGTGAACCATTCCATTGTAGATTTTGCTTTATGTTTGGGATCATTGTCTTGTTGGAAGATAAATCTCCGTCCCAGTCTCAGGTCTTTTGCAGACTCCAACAGGTTTTCTTCCAGAATGGTCCTGTATTTGGCTCCATCCATCTTCCCATCAATTTTAACCATCTTCCCTGCCCCTGCTGAAGAAATGCAGGCCCAAAGCATGATGCTGCCACCACCATGTGTGACAGTGGGGATGGTGTGTTCAGGGTGACGAGCTTTGTTGCTTTTACGCCAAACATATTTTGAATTGTGGCCAAAAAGTTTGATTTTGGTTTCATCTGACCAGAGCACCTTCTTCCACATGTTTGGTGTCTCCCAGGTGGCTTGTGGCAAACTTTAAACAAGACTTTTTATGGATATCTGTGAGAAATGGCTTCTTCTTGCCACTCTTCCATAAAGGCCAGATTTGTGCAGTGTACGACTGATTGTTGTCCTATGGACAGACTCTCCCACCTCAGCTGTAGATCTCTGCAGTTCATCCAGAGTGATCATGGGCCTCTTGGCTGCATCTCTGATCAGTCTTCTCCTTGTTTGGGAGATGAAAGTTTAGAGGGACGGCCGGGTCTTGGTAGATATGCAGTGGTCTGATACTCCTTCCATTTCAATATGATCGCTTTCCCAGTGCTCTTTGGGATGTTTAAAGTTTGGGAAATCTTTTTGTATCAAAATCCGGCTTTGAACTTCTCCACAACAGTATCACGGACCTGTCTCATGTGTTTCTTGGTCTTCATGATGCTCTCTGAGCTTTAAACAGAACCCTGACTATCACAGAGCAGGTGCATTTATACGGAGACTCACACAGGTGGATTATATTTATCATCAGTCATTTAGGACAACATTGGATCATTCAGAAATCCTCACTGAATTTCTGGAGTGAGTTTGCTGCACTGAAAGTAAAGGGGCCGAATAATATTGCACACTCCCACTTCAGTTTTTATTTTTTACAAAAGTTTAAAAAATATCCAATACATTTCCTTCCACTTCACAATTGTGTCCCACTTGTTGTTGTTTCTTCACAAAAAAATTAAAACTTTATATCTTTATTTTTGAAGCCTGAAATGTGGCAAAAGGTTGAAAAGTTCAAAGGGGCCGAATACTTTCGCAAGGCCCTGTATTAACTCAGGTGGAGCCGAACACCATGAAAAGATTACATTTCACCCACTAGAAGGGACAAATTGATGATTAAAAGGCCAGTTTAAAAACGTACTATTGTTTGATTAGTTCATATTTTATAGAAGGATTTAACTACTGTACTATTGTTCTTAAACACTTCATAAATGAAATGTTTAGTGATATAATAAAAAAAATTGTTACATGTATAAATAGGTGTTAAAAATATTGGTTATTTTAATCTTGTTTTTACATATAATTAGGATGAGACTATTTAGAAAATCACACTTGAGGATATGATCACCTTTTTTCTTTTTGTTTGTTAAATGAATTCAGGTTGAAAATGCCAAGCAAGTTGTGTTATGATGATTAAGATGTATTTATTCTGGCACTTACGGTATTTGTTTTTTGTATTTCTTTATTGTTGAATATAAATATTGAATTCAATAAGTTGTAATTTGAAAAGAAAAAAAGGAAGAAACTCACACAAAACATAAAATCAGATAATTCAAAGCTTAAAAAATAGAAAAGTTTGATGTCCCAAATTGAATCCCTGTACAAATACAACCAAGAACACAAGTAACGCACATGCATTTTTTCACAATTTTAAAAAACACACTTTTTTCACAATTGCGCATCAAAATTTTGAATTTGATTTCTCCAAAACAAAATATAAAGAAACAGTCTTATGACATATCAAATACCGTATATACTCGAGTATAAGCCGGAGTTTTTCAGCACAAAAAATGTGCTGAAAATCCCCTCGGCTTATACTCGAGTCACTGTCGGCACTCGGGCGCTGCGATGTCCCGTGCGCCGACAAGGACGCTTCAGTTATATGCGGCTCCTCAGGGAGCGCATATAACTGAATCCAGAGTCAGCTGACAGCATTCGGACGCTGCGGTGGTCCGTGCGCTGTCAGCTATCTCTTCCCCTGCATGCGACTCCGCCGGAGCGCACACAGGAGAAGAGAGATACCACTGCGGTGCAGAGAGCGAGCGCTCCCTGCTCCGCAGTGGACTCCGGACGGCCGCAAACTCGCGGTCGTCCGGAGTTTCCGGCACAGGCACCATGTGTCATCACGCTGCGTGCGCGGCCTGATGACGTCACCCGCCTGTGCCAAGAAGACCGAGGAGCGCGCCCGGAAGACAGAGCAGCGGGGATCGAGGTAAGTGGTTGTTTTTTGTTTTAAAACGATGCCTATACCGGCCTAGTACAGCCTATACCTGCCTAGTACTATCTATACCTGCCCATACCCTGCCTAGTACTGCCTATACCTGCCTAGTACTGCCTATACCTGCCATGGGGACCTATACCTGCCTATAGCCTGTCTAGGGGGACCTATGCCAGCCTATACCCTGCATATACCTGCCTATAGCCTGCCTAGGAGGACCTATGCCAGCCTATACTCTGCATATACCTGCCTATAGCCTGTCTAGAGGGACCTATGCCTGTCTATACCTGCCTATAGCCTGTCTAGGGGGACCTATACCAGCCTATAACGACTTATACCTGCCTATACCCTGCCTATGAGGACCTATACCTGCCTATGGGGGCAATTGCCTGCCTATAGCCTGCCTAGGGGGGACATATAGCTGCCTATACCAGCCTATGGGATACATTAAACTGCCTATACCAGCCTATATCTGCCTATGGGGGACATGAAACTGCCTATACCTGCCTATGGGAGACATTAAACTGCCTATACCAGCCTATATCTGCCTATGGGGGACATTACACTGCCTATGGGGGACATGAAACTGCCTATATCTGCCTATGGAGGACATGAAACTGCCTATACCAGCCTATACCAGCCTATACCTGCCTATGGGGGACATTAAACTGCCTATGTAATTTTATTAGTATCTATTTTTATTTTTAAAATCCACCAGTCGCCGCGGCATTGTCCACCCTCGGCTTATACTCGAGTCAATACGCTTTCCCGGTTTTTGTGGCAAAAGTAGGTGCCTCGGCTTATACTCTAGTATATACGGTATATCAAATGAAAGCCGATACCGTTCTGGGAAAAATGACACATCCCCCACCTCTTTATCTTAATTGTAGCCGAGATATAATACAAAATGTAGAGTCATACCAGGCCAAAATTCGTGTTTTTTTACAACTTTAGAAATCTGTAAAAAATTAACTGAAGTAAAAAATTCAAAACTTTTAATTTGTAATTAACTAAAGTTGTAATTCATAAAAAAAAAAATCTAAAGACGTCAGGTAAAATATATTCATATTTGGATCACTTGATATGGAATGACCCTACTGTTTAATATGTTGCTATTGTATAAAGACTTATCAGGGACTGGACAATGTAGTGCATTTATGTTTTGCAGTCTCATTTGGGGGAAGGCTGTACTTTAACCCAACAACTGGAAAGTTAACAGGAACGGAGCAAAAGACTTCTTACATAACATTAGGGCATGGCAAAACCAGTCCAATAAGGTATTTAGGAAATACTGATACTATATCCAACAATTTTAATAAAATGCTTAGTAACCCCTTTAAACCTTTTTTTTTATTATTATTGGTGGGGTAAAAGAGTTGAGCAGCGTGGCCGGTGAAACATGAACCTACTGAAGAAAAAGTCCAGCCATTTATAAACTCCAGCTTAACACTGTTCTTCTACACGATCAGGAAGGGCAATGGGCGGCTACACTACAGAAGTGACTAACTAGCATTTCCAGAAGATAATTAGACTTATTGAATTTATATGTATTTTACATTCAATTTTTTCACATTGGTTTAGTGTTATGTTGATGTCCTTAAGTGATTATGATCCATTTGAAATGTCATCCCTTACGACTACAGTTGGTTAGCAGATATACAATAGTAACCATGGAGATTGCTTCTTCAGTGTAGCCACCCAACAACCTTCCCGAAACTTCCCACTATACAAAGTAGTGCGATGATGTATTTAGGGAGGAAGATAGCAGGCTACACAATAAAAGCAACAGCCTCTTGACTAGCGAGCATGTGCAGCAGATCATTATCTACTGGGCATGTGGAATATTCAGGAGGCCATCGTTTCTATAGTGTACCCGCCCCAACTGTAGTCGTAAGGGATGACGCTCTGAATGAAGCATCATCACTTAATGCCATAGACAAAACACTGTAAATGTGAAACACAATGTAAAATACAAATAAATTCAATTACGTGTACACAGATTGTTTTGGCTATAAGGATTTTAATTAAATTAAAAAGGAACTGGACAACCCCTTTACATGGTTGTACTTACCCAATTGCTTTTGCATATTTTCTTTGGAAAAGAGAACCTCTGGCAGAACCTCTTTCTTGAAGCACTTTTTTAAGACTCTTATGATTATATCTACCTCCTCCTGTTTTCTCACTCTGCCAGCTAGCAGCAAGAAACCTAAACAGACAACACACAGGTCATACTTGATTGGCCACATACAATTGTTCTGTTCAAATGGCAGAATTCTTCATACCGTCATTTGCCAAGTGCTGAAGCCAGTCATAATCCTTTTCTGTTTGTTCTGATAATCTGTATCTCTCAGCCCATCTAAAGAGATCTCGAAGTGTGATAAAGCCATGCTTTCCAGCAAACACATAGGATCCTCTTCTATGTGACTATAATAAATGGTCGAGACAATACATTTTTAACATGGCAATAATTTACATTTCTAGTGACATTGTTATTTAGAGCACCCTTTATAAAATAAAGAGCCATTACCTGCAGTTCTAACATCACTGCAACCAACTTGGTACAATAAGATGGAGGAAGGGAGCAGCGTTCATGCAATATGGTTTCCAGCTCAGCACTTGGTAGTTCATCATAGTGCAGCTCCACAAACCGGTTTCGAAAAGCTCTTGATAACACCTATTAAAAATAATAGTCAAAACACTCAAAATAGAATGCTATAAGAAAAATTTTACACATTGAGACAATTTCACACATGGACTTTTAAACTTCATGGAGGGGTGAATAAGAGATTACATTCCAGCATCTAAGGACAGGAAAGGCTGTGCATAGCACTATAAGTATAGTTTCGTGGTGTGATAAATTAACATTTTTGTAGCAATATTGCAAAAATCAGTGCAAAAAACAATATTACCAAGCATGTGAAAACAGCCCAAAAATACAGCTTCCATATGGAACCATAACGCAAGCATGGAAACTGCCTTCTACATTTTAGGTTTTCTTTTTTCTCCTCTACTTTTAAAAAAGGTGAGCTTCAGCAATTCAAAAAAGGGATAGCACGCCCATTAATTTTTATTCCCCTCCTGTGCTTTTTTATTCTTATTATAGTTAAGAAACAAACCTTTCTTCCACCATAAATGCCTGGTGGATTCTGGGTTGCAAACAGCATAAACCTTGGATGTGCTTTAACTACTTCCTGAGTCTCAGTAATGAAAAGTTCTCTGTTATCATCCAGCAATCGGTTGAGAGCTTCAAGGACATCTGTAGGAGCCAGGTTCAGCTCATCTAGAATAATCCAGTAACCATTCCTCATTGCATGAATTAAGACACCTGATAAAATGGTAAAAAATGAGGTAAGCAGATTAGTACAATGTCAGAGCATAAAATATATTTATCTCAAATAATTATATGTAAATCCATATATATCTATATATTTACTTAAACTGTAAAGCCAATTTGTTCAAAGAGGAAGAAGCAGAAAATGTAAAATAGGAGTGCTTTACAATCTGTGTTTCTAAGAGAAATTCGTTTACTGCAATTATCTACTACGGACTATCAACCCACCATGGATGGAATCGAACAATAATCTGTAAAAAGGCACGCTATATTTATTATGCTTACATATTATAGCATTTAGAGATTTACATGGGTAATTTAGAGTTATTGGCAATATATGCCATATTTAATTACCTTTTGTGATCTAGTGGCCAGTCACACAGCATTTCCGATCCGAAAATTGCATCCAAAAACGCAGCAGCAATCGGATCCCAAAACAGATCCAACATGCAGCTGTGTGTTTGGATGCAGCAGAATCACACCCTATAGTTTATTATAGGGCTCCTGCTGCATCTTTCAGACCAAGAATTGACATGTCAATTCTTGGAACGGATAAGAAAGACAGAGACACGCATCGGCGATGACTCGTGTGAACGCCGATGCTTGTTTCATAGTAAAAGCAATGTAAATCCCACCGCTCCTTATTAGATACATGTTTGGGTTCATCAGACGGATCCAAACACTTATCTAAAAGCGCATGTTCACACAGACTCAACACGCCGTGTGAACATACCCAAAGCGCTAGTGTTCTGTACATTTTTTAATAAAGTCACTGAAAAACACTGTAACTGACACCTTGCAAAACAGGACTTGTCTACATGTTTATTGTTTCCATGTTAAAAAATAAATTAATGTAAAACTAAATTAAAATGAAGCCAAAAGAATTAGTAGAATGAAATAGCAGAAAACATTACAGTTTTCAAGCCTAGACAAACTTTTAAAAATAAGTAAAACAAAGAAGTGATTAAAGCTTTCAAAATCTAGCGACGTCAATGACACAGTATTACAAGTGTACTCTGCAGTAATGTCATCACTCAACCTATGACAACATAGCTGTTAGTACGGTGAATGTTGGTTGCCTGAAGCTCAGAAACTTTGTCTAGCAAAGTCAGTTATGTCATCTATCAAGAGAGGGTGATTTGCAATGATGCAATTAATCCACCTCATGAACGGGGCTGCCTGGAAATCACAATAACCATGATGCAGTGAAAGTTGCAGTCTAGCAACACCACAATTATGCCTATGGAAGCGGGTAATGTGGTTGGCTGCGTAGCCATACAGGTTACACCGTCTAGGAAGGAGAACCTGCAAAATACCGCAACTCCGCCTGCAGAAGGGGATATTAAAAGAGTATTTCCATCATGATCAGCTTTAAACATGAAGGCAAAGAAATAATTATGGCCAAATACTGCTCTAACTTCGAAAGGAAGCAAAATCAGAGCAGCAATGTATTTTTCCCACTTGTTTACACAAGCTTCCCTAGGTTGCCGACCACCTTTCTGCTCTAGTAGCCCCGGCTAGGATAGTGACGTCCCTCCCTGCTGTGTCCTATCAGCAGCACATCTTTCTTCCTGACATCCATTCCTAATAGCTCTGTAGCCTTGTGCTGTTAAAACCCCTCCAACAGCAGAGCTCAACTTTCAGTCACTGCTCTAGAACCGCCCCCAGTCTAAAGTGGGAGTCTGAAGCTGGCTGAAGAGCAGGCTCTGTGAAACAGCCAGATGGGAAAAGGCCTTTAAGGCTGCCTGATGGTCTCAGAGAAAGCATAAGGATGTCATTTGTAGCTAAAAAGAGTACATTGAGCAACACATTTTCTCTGCATAAGGAAATAAAAAAGGTTCCAAAGAGTGAAATAGTAACTGGGTCCTTCTGTAAGTTAACATGATGTTCCTAGACAGGCCCAGGCTCTGGAGGCATACAAGGCGGTCATGGTAGGGAGAAAAAAACATCCCTGTTTTACTACCCAAGAGGAGTTTAGCCTTACAAGATACATTCAAGCAGCAGGTGAGATTTATATTAAACAAAAAATATACACGGTTCACAAACTCAAATATATTTACCTTCCTGAAACACAAGTTTTCCTGAAGAATCTGAAGTATAGCAGCCAATGTACTCCTGGATGTCAGTGTGCTCATGATTATTAATCCTTACACAATGATTACCACTAGCACATGCCAACCATCGTATCAGACTTGTTTTGCCAACAGAGGTCTCTCCCTGGATAAGTACTGGGTGGTTCCTAGCAAGTGGAAAAAAAAAGTTATTTGTAGCAAGGAACAAAAGATCCAACACAACATCTTTTAAATACTTTCTTTGCAAATAACTAAAATCCTACATTGATGGAGACCGTAATAATACATTTCCCATTTGAGTCATATTGTTTGTGATGGCAGCTTTAGTTAAGGGGTCAGATGCATTTGATGACAGGACTTGATAAAAGCACTACATTGCTTGGTTTAGACTATGTTTTACCACAAGATGATGCTGTTTAACGTGTGACACTATATTCTACAAACAGAAGGCAAAGCCCACTTCGGGCTTCTTCAGACCAATCTGTTGTAGATTATTCCTCTAGTGTACTTGACCACTATGGGGCATGATCGGTTGTACACAGTTCTGGAATGCTGATTTATTGCAGGAGAGTGTACAGCAATGGCTCTCCAATTCGTCCTGCCAGAGGCAGCAAAAGGGTTGCAATATGCGGGGCTTTGTTAAGTCCCCAAATGCCATGGCAACTGGCTGGCATCCTGCTATTGCCTGGAGAAATGAAGTACATCACCATTCTGTAAGGGCATGTCCCCACTGCACAGGTTTTCGGCCGGTTTTTAAGGCTGTTTGCGGTTTTGCAGACCGTCTAAAAAACCGGCCGAAAATGAGCACAATGGTGCTCTATGGAAAACCCGTGCAGCAGTCCACACTGCACGGGATTTCCGTCCGGTGGTTTTTCCGCCCGCAAGACATTCTACAAGCACACTCTTTCGTCCGGTTTTCGGACGGAATCTGTGCTTGTGAATGTGAAGGGGGAGGGCTTTTCTCCGCTCACCGCTTTTCTCCTTGTGAAAAATAGGGAGTCTTCAAAGGTCAGGCAAGGCTCCCTGGTAAAGGGTCTGCAACTTTGTTTTCTTCCATCAGCAAGAAAGCTGTATCTCTAGCACCAACATTTGGAAGTGGTTACCCTATAAAAGTCAAGTTCAACAAAATAAAAAAGCCTTGAAACATGACTGGGGATTTCTGTCAAGCGAGAACCTCCTTCAGAAGAAAAGGTCCACCATTTGCAGACAGTCGTTTCAGGATTCTTGCAGAAGTAATCAGCTGTCACTTCAGTATCAACCCCCTCAGTTTTGTTTCTTCTATGGTTTTATTCTCATCTTGCCTGTTAAGACTCCTTTTGCCAGCTTGGTTTCCTCCACAAGGATTGCCAGCCAGCACTTTGTTCTTTACTGCTAAGGGACAAGACACCTGAAACAGCTGTATACAGATGGGCGATTCTACCCTACAGGTGAGATTCTGGCTTAGCCAAAATCGTTAATAATGTTTCAAGGTACTTTACTCATTTAATCTCTTATATACAGGAGAAATAATAAACTTAAGATTGCTAGAGTCTCTCATTCTTCCTCCCTGTTTAATCATGCTCGGCTGCTGTTGGTCACACTATAGAAATTAAAAGCACCATTGTTGCCCTGTTTTAACTTTTTCTTATTACAATCAAGCATTTATAACCTATTTTGTTGATGGGCAATATAATTTTGATGAGATAACTGCTTTAATGAGTCTGATTTGACTTGCAGGGAAGCCATCTTGAAAAGTTGGTGCTAGGAAAAAAAAAAAAAAAAAGTATACTAAAAAAAATATATACACTAAATACATACCCGGCAGATACAACTCTCACAAGGTCTCGAAGATTTAATTTTACTGAGGATGTTAGGATGTAACTGTTATCTATGGTAGGATCCTTATCTCCCACTGGAATCCAGTATCCCTCTATTTGGATAAATCTGCCTCCATGAGGCTCAGGAAGAGGCTGAAAATAAAATTTTTTTTACTCATCGTGCTGCCAAATTACAGAAAATATTGTAGATAACCATAAAAACACACAGGCTTTGCAACAGAATATTACATTGCATATTTTGTTCATTACTTTTTCAAGCATCGTTGGCACAGAGATCTCCGTGCACCCACACCCGAAGAGACAGATAAAGACCAGGTGAGCGAGAAAAGATTATGTTATGCATTACATTGCATATACCTGCTTCAATAATGATTTAATGTTCCCAGGCACAATGTAGCGACAAATTAACGACTGCACACTAGAATGTGATGCTCTGTCAAGTTGTGTTAAGAAGGAGAGGCAAAATCCCTGAAAGACAAAAAAAAGAAAAAAAATCTATCAATTTCTTGGGATAAAGTATCAAAACAGATAAAAACAGAGCAAAACCAAAATGAAGAAAAAAAATAGTGTCAAATAAAATTCTAGACTGATTTCAATGAAAATTAACTGAACACCGTCGAGATTGTAAATCCATTTGGTACATCACCCATGGTAGGCACCACTGTCTTTGTATTTTCTATGGTAACAATATTTCTTATCTTGTCTTTGCATGTTTGCATTTTTGATCTTCTGTAGCTTTACCTTTTACATGCCTTTTATCTCTTTCCAAGTTTTTATTTAGAATGTCATTTTGCTTAATAAAAACTTTTCTTGAATGTGAAAATTAACCGAACACAAGTTTTATACAACTGAATACAGTACAAAAATACCAGTCTGTAAGGGAACTGCTGCTAGAGTATTATTAGCAACACTATTTTGTACTAAACCAGTAACTTCTCCATGTTTACAGTTGCAGGTACAAAGAAATAAAAGTCACTGCAGAAAGGAAGATCTCTACTGTATGTACATATAGCTAAAACACTGAAGCTATTAAAGAACAGGATATTTACATAGCTGTAATAACACAAAACAAATAGGACATTTGGATTCTTTTGAGTCCAGGTGTTTCTGCCACGGGAACCGCAAACAGGTGCATATAATCAAACACTGCCATGTAATCTCCATGCACAAATCATTGGTAGTAGTACTGGTCATACTAAAGAGCTTCCATTAATGTTCTTCAGCACTGAAAATTGGCTCACAGCTAGCTACGAGCCTACCGTCACAGAGAATGAGGAACACAGCACCACGACCACCCTTTTAATTTATTTATATTACGGTTTTGAATATAGCCAAGTGAATGCATATATTCACAACTCCAACAGAAATGAATGAGGAGGACTAAAAGTGCCACCCTTCGCATTCTCTAAGATAGTTGGCTTGTAGATAGCTATGAGCCAACCAGCAGCGATGAAAAGCACTAGTGGAAAATCTAGTTTAAAACATAACATTGTCACAGGATGCTAGATGTGTCCACAGGATTGCTTTTTATGTTAAAGATCTTGCAAAAAAAAGTCACTTTGCAATATGTCCATTAACATTGTCCTACCTAATCCTAGATATCCCCTCTTGTATGGACTGCATCAGCTCCTCAGGTCGCTATAGCTACAGACCTGTTTACTCTCTCCTGATAGGCTGCCAGCACTGGTCGCTATAGCTACAGATCTGGCTTCTACTGCAGCCTAGTAGAAGCCAGTAAACACACCCCTGAATTCAAAATGAAACCAAGAAAACAGGACTGAGGTAAGATGAATCAATGTAATGAGACAACCCCTTTAAGTCCTATTACTGTGCAGTGGAGGCTGACATTTTAATGAGTGAAACTAGGTTTGGTGGACACCTAGTCTACACTACCAGAACGCAACGTGCCTACTATAAAATTTGGTGGATTATAGAAATAGGGTTGGTCCTAGGCCGTTTATTTCTAGTGGAGAAAAATGGTAATGCTATGGCATCCAAAAAACGTTTGACAATTGTATGCTTCCAACTTTTGGGCAACAGCTTGATAACGTCCCTTTCCAGTTCCATTATGACTGAATTCCTGTGCACAAAAGATGACTCCTAAACATAAGGTTTGACAGCATTGGCAACCTGCATAAGGCCCTGACAATCCCTTTAAGCAATAATATGCCAACTGAGAAGCAGATTTTCTGAGCCAACATCAGTAAACGCCCACACAAACGGTACAAAGTTTTGTGGAAAGCTTTGCCAGAAAAGTTGAGGCTGTTATAGTTGTAAAAAGGTGCCTAACTCCATTTAATGTCCATGGTTTTGCAATGGGATTAACAATTCAAATACATGTGATGTTCAGGTATCCACCGTTATGCTTACATACTTTTGGCCAAACAGTATTTTGGCCAGTCAGTCACTATCGATACCAGATCTAGTTAATGTTTTTAATTCATTTTAAAGAATACTTGTTAGGAGAGACAGAACTTCAGCAGAACTGGAATGTCTGTTTATGAACCATTTGAATGAATAATGCAGGCAACAGGGCTAAAAATGCATGTATTTTACCTCATAAAGGGATCGCTGGATGTTATTACATAGGTTTGAAGCTGCGTAACGCAGGGCTCTGCACAACGTTCGTAAACTGAAATGTGGTCTGTGACCAGTGCCATCCACAAGCTCTGCAACAGATTTCTTTCGTATTGTCAAATAAAAGCTGAAGACAAAACATAGAACTACATTAGAAATTTAAAAAGGACTCAATTTCTCATCATCGAGCTGTTCAAGCTTCACAGAAAACCCAGATACAGCTTATGTTTTTTGCAAAAAAAAAAAAAAAAAAAATCTGCCAACAGAAATTCTCATACACCTAAATGGGTTTATAAAAATTCCCTGCACATGCTGCAGAAGCAAGGCCATAAAAAGGCCATTCTGCAACACATCTGCCATATGCAATTATAAGCTACGGGTTCTAAAAAGTAGCAAAGGAAGTTAAAAGATGGAACAGGATTGATATAAATGCCCCGGGATTCATACACGTATATGAGAGCTGAACAAAATATTTGCAAAATTAGTCAAGTTGTTAAAAATAATTTTCTATAAAAATACAAGTCAAAATGGCATCGGGTTTAAAAAAAAAAAAAAAAAAAAAAGTTTTATTTTCACCTGATAATCCCTTGGACAACAGATTTATTGACATTGAGACCCTTCAAATAATCCGTAATGAGTATTTGTAAATCATTTTCATTTTCTAGTTCTTCCACGTAAAGTTCAGTAAACCTGTAAAAGATGCAAAGTAAACATTCAATCATAACTGCAAAATAGTCTGTATAATCACCAAGACATAACATGCACTAGGTGGTTTTGTGCACACAGACCTGTATAGTGATACACGTACTTCACGGCTTATGTTAAAATGGCGTTCACAATCCGACACCATTTTAACATTGCTGGACCGCTGTTTTTGGTGCAGATTTGCGCTAAAAACTGCTGTACGTTTTCGGATTTTCCGTTGGCCTCATACGTTGAATTAGGGGAATCCGACAGCAATCCGGGTAAAAGATCCAGCAGATGTGAAAATCCACTGGAATCTGGCAGATTTTCAAACAGACAGGGAAAAATCTGTGCTGTGTAGACTACAGCATGGATTTTTCATTGCAGTATACAAAGCGCTGGGTACGGTCAGGATTTTCAGTGGATTCTAAATACTGAATCCACCAAGAAACCTGTGCTGTGTAGACATAGCCCAAGAGGCACCAACCCCCCCAACAAAGATTTATGAAGAAAACAGAACTGTAAAACAGCATTTGAAAACATATACCATAAATTTAACACCAACTACAATAGAAAACGCTAAGAAAATACAAAAGTATGGGTTTATCCCAACATATATATTCATTCCTCAATCTGAAGCAAGAAAAGTATAATAGTCTGCTCGACAGAGTTTCTAGACCATAGTATTGTGAGAGACAAGTTTCCACCTCACATGAAGTCTAGGATGTCCTCCTTTTCAATTTCCCAAAAGTTCAATATCTATAGTTGAAACCAGAAGTTTACATACACTATATAATAAAGACACACATGCAGGTCTTTCCTCACTACTTCACATGAAATCAGAATAAACCTTATACCCGTTTTGGGTCAATTAGGAACCAAAATTATTTACAGTAGGGAAAAAAAAAAGTATTTAGTCAGCCAACAATAGTGCAAGTTCTTCCACTTAAAAAGATGAGCGAGGCCTGTAATTGACATCATAGGTAGACCTCAACTATGAGAGACAAAATGAGAAAACAAATCATTTCTGTCACTACTTCATGTTGAGAACTGTGCACAAGTATTTTCCGCATTCCCCCTTACAATGAATGGCGTGGTATTATACGAGTGTGATGAATCTCCTGTTCTTGATATTCGTGGGGAGCCCTGCAGTTTAATCCCCACCAGACATTTATCTGTTACCCTACATATTTAACATCCCTTCTGTATTTGCTAATCCTACAGACACTGATGTTTATACCAAATTTTCAGAGGCCGTACACACTATAGCTGCTTATTAGGACTAGGCCCCAATACCACCACAAAAATAAAAAATATGGACAGGACAGTGAAATTTCAAAGCAAACATGAAAAATGTGGTTAATACAGGGCTAGGTTTTGCTCACACTGGTGTTCAGTACAGCATGCATCTGTTTACTGTCGACTTTGAAGAGAAAACAGGGTGCAGTGCAATTTAAACTCTTCTCAGCTGAGGTAATGCCACACCCCTAACATTTATCATCTAGCCAGTGAAAAAGTGATAGATGCTTCTGGCTGGATAATTAATATAGGCCATTCATCAAAAAGAACAGAATAAAAAATAACTTTTTAAATAAACATTTACCTATTTCGTATTCCAGGTGGCAAATTCCTCTTGCCCACATCGGTAGCAGGATTCATGCAGGCAAATAATCGAAAGTCAGGGTGTCGAATTAGAGGCTCTGTGCAAAAGAAAAATTGTAAATAGGCACAAAAGGAAAACAGCAACTAAAATGATGACATTTTGAAAAGTTTAAGCTGAAGGCTGAAAAGTTTTAGGTTTCACATGCTTCTATATATTTCTCGTTATCATTCATCTAATTAAGTCAATCTAAGTTCAGCACTGGTTGCCCAGAGCTTTCTATTAAGCTGGACACTTAAAGGGGTTGTATCATTACATTAAAGAGAACCTGTCACATAGATTATGCCCCCCCTTGCTGAAGACAGTACAAGCTAGTGTCAGACCTGCTGTTCCCAGCACTGTGCCCCTTATTCTGTAAGATGCTTTAGTTTCAGAGCATTTACCCCTCAAATCTTTTTCTTGAGCATGTGTTAGCCCCGCCCACTGACAGTCACATGTTTCTACCTATTCAAAGTAACAGGTTTATCAGTTGAGGTGGGTGGGGCTAGCCTCAGATGGGCGGGGTCTGAAAAAAACTGACTCTTTGAATGACTCTTCTGGCTGAAAACTGCAGATTTGAGCAGTAAATACACGAAAACTACAGCATCTTACAGACTAAGGGGCACAGCGCTGGAAACAGCATGTCTGTCACTAGCTTGTGCTGCCCTCAGCAGGGGGGCGTAATCTATGTGACAGGTTCCCTTTAAATGGTCTTCAGAATAAGGGGACAGTGAAAACAAGCAACTTTGCAATTTGAGGTCTTTGCAGAGCTGTCTTGTTTTCACAGTCTGCCTTATCTTTGTTTTCTGTAAACACAGTTCCCCAGTGCCTGTTGGATTCCACCTCCTTTCATTTCATTGTCTGCCGGCTCTACTATTTTACATTCTGTCTGGCCCCCGGTCGTAATCACGGGAGCGTGCATTCCTGCCTCTCTCACTCAGAATAAGGGGCCGGCAACATTTCACTCTGCAGAGCCAGCAGCTCCTCAGTGACACTGCAGCTGCTCCTACAATCAGAAAACAGCACAATTGTGCCTCGCTGCCTAATGCTCCTGCATGTAAACATAGAAGGGAGACAGATCTGTGCTGCTCTGGATGAGTTCATAGAAGACTGGATTCAACTGTAACAAGCCTCCAGCTGTGAGAAGAGATCAGTGCACTGAGTTCATAGAAGACTGCCTAGACAATGCAGCTCTTACAAAATAAGACTGCATAGGGAGAGGAACTACACAGTGACATGTGGACTCAGACAGAGAGGGGGGGGGGGCGACCACTGATTCGGGAGCGAGCATGAACAGTGAATGGGGGGTGATTATATCATCCCCCTTCAGTTAAGAAACACCCAGCTGGGAGGGGAAGATATGCCCCTGGATTTCAGGAACTGAGAAAATGAAGCTACATGAGAACAGCTGACCTGATGAAGCGATACAACCCCTTTAAATATTTGCCACCTTCATGTGGGCTTTACTTCAAATTAGTACATATTGGTCCCAATCAGTGTCTCAGCTACCATCGTAAATAACTGACAAAATATGTCTTTTTCCTAATTAGGCAATACTGATTTTGAATCTGCATCCATAGACAAACGTTATCTAGATCAGTTTTCTACCTTTTGCTCATCAGCAACATTTATTGCTAATGGGCCAACGAGCTTGGCTCAAAGTAGAAGAGGTTTTGGCCTCTTACAACCACTGTAGTTATGCAGAAGTATCCAACAGATACCTCCCCTCACGCAATCTCCGCTCCTCACAGGACCTTCTCTGCTCCCCTCTCATCAGCTCCTCACATAACCGTCTCCAAGACTTCTCCTGTGCTTCACCCACACTCTGGAACTCCTTAACCCAAAACATCAGACTCTCCCCAACTTTCACCAGTTTCAAAAGCAACCTGAAAACCCCTCTCTTCAGGATCGCCTACAACCCACACTAACCCCACCACCACTACACCGGCCCGCAAACATGTCTGCCCCACACCTTCTTCCTTGTAGATTGTAAGCCCTCGCGGGCAGGGTCCTCTTTCCTCTGTTTCAGTTACTAGTCATTTTTGTCACCATTGTAATTGTTCCACATTTGTTATGTATGTAAGTCCCCTTAAATTTACAGCGCCCTGGAATTAATGGCGCTCTAAAATAAATAATAATAATAATAATAACAACATCAAAATGTACGTTAGTGACTAACAGGAATAGGCACCGCAGTTCATTTACTGTGGTATTCATCACCATTAAAAACAATGCAGCCTTACTAGCAGAAGTTTCAATAGAGAGCACTGCTGCATTCAAAATTTGATCTAATAGTTGTATGGTCTCAGAGGCCCATCAACCATAAGAGTTCTTAATGTGATACTGACCAGAAACGGATCTAGATAGTTCATTTTCACAGTTAAAAAGGAACCGGTCACATTGAACATGCCATCTAATCAGCTGATAGTGATATCCCAATGTACTATGCTCTTTAACATGCTAGGTGGGAAAAGATTCAGCAGAAGTTGTATTTTATGTATCCTGTGTTAAGTAGTCCAATAGGTGATCTTATCAGTGACTGATAGTTCTCTGCATACACACTCATACAAGGAAGGCTGTCAATCACTGATGAAACCTCCTACTGGACTACTTAACGCTGAATAAGCTGGAATTTAAATAAATACAAATCTTTTCCATACAAAACTATACTGTACATCAACCTAGTTAGCTCCTCCTGCTCTTTAACATGCTAACTGCAGATGAGATCGCATGTTCAATATGACAGGTTCCTTTTAAGTTAAGAAAAATACAGTTATTGATACATTACATACAGTTACAACACATAATAGAAACTAAAAAGTGTAATACCTGTGTCACCTCTATCAAGCAATACAAGAGAACTTGATGATCCTTCAAGCAAGCCACATAGGCACTCTAGTGTCTCAGCAGCTGCCAAGTTAATTTCATCCAACAAAATCCACTCTCCTTTCTTTACAGCCTGAGCTAAAGTACCCTAAAAGAAAACGGATAATAAAGACATTAATGCAATCTAAGGTGAAAGGAGCAATTTAATATTAACACCCCCTCCCCCCCCCCCCCAAAAAAAAAAAAAAAAGTTATTTTAAGACTTAAAGGGGTTGTAAAGTAAAAAATAAATAAATAATAAATAATAATAATATTCCATTGGAGCCAGGTTGGTTAAAAAACAAAACTAATACTTACCTAGCTGTCCCCCGCCACTGTCGCTCCCAGCCATCTGCTCCTCTCGACTTTCGGTTCTCTTGCCTGACACAGAGGAGAGGCTCACACTCCATTTACTTACATATGAGTACCCATCTCCAACATGTCAGGACGAGAACCTGAAAGTCACCAGGAACAACAGCGGTGGGAAGAGTATAAGCTTTTTTTTTTTTCTTTTTTGGACAACTCTGGCCACAATGGAATATATATTTTTTACTGTGTAACCCTTTTAAAGTGTACCTGTTCCTTCAGATTTTCAGAAAAATCTGTTGTGTGTCTACATAAATACCAGTACTCTTTGGCATTTACAAAACATGAAGATTTCCCTTCAGTCAAAACACTGGAGTACAAGCCCAGGAAGTCCAAGCAAAGGCTTCATATAGCCTCACATTTTTTAAGCACCAATGTTTGCAGTAGACCTTCACCAAACATACAATATTATACACCTTATTGATATATTCTTTGGATCCAGAGGAAAGGGATAAACTTTCTGGCCATACACAACATTAATCCAATCCTGAGGGGGTTTGAAGAGTCTTATATCAACCTTTTAATCTAACACACAAGCTGAGGATAGCACAATATTATAAATTGCATGGATGAGACCAGGACCTCCGTCCACAACTCTCCCAGAGCTGCACATTCTTACATTATATGCATGATGTGTGCTTCCATCCTCACATACCTGGGGCAGTTAGTGACAGGTCTTCTACCAATATTATGATGTAGGGATGAAGACTTGTAAATAGCATGAGCTGAGAAAAGCTCTGCGCATTGCTCAGGGACAGCGTAGGGGTAAGATCAAGTCTAATACGGGACCAATTACTGATGAACAGTCAGATAGCAGTTACCCATCAACTACTGGCAGGAAGCATTACGCAAGTGCACTAAATTATATCTTCATATGCAAAGGAAACCATCCTCATAGTATAGGTTACTACACAGATTGTTATAACACTAGTGTTACTTTAACCCCTTACCGCCGGAGCCAGTTTTGGCCTCTCTGACAGAGGCCCATTTTTGAAATCTGTCATGTGTCACTTTATGCGAGAATAACTTTTTGACACTTTAACCCAGGGGTCCTCAAACTTTTTAGACCGGGGGCCAGTTCACGGTCCCTCAGACCATCGGAGGGCCGGAATATAGTTTTTAAAAAAAGTTTTACTTTGTGGGTCGATACAATTACAGTGATACCCAATTTATTATTGAATTTAGGGCCCCCAGCAGGTCTGTAGGTAGAATTAGGGCCCCCAGCAGGTCTGTAGGTAGAATTAGGGCCCCCAGCAGGTCTGTAGGTAGAATTAGGGCCCCAGCAGGTCTGTAGGTAGAATTAGGGCCCCCAGCAGGTCTGTAGGTAGAATTAGGGCCCCCAGCAGGTCTGTAGGTAGAATTAGGGCCCCCAGCAGGTCTGTAGGTAGAATTAGGGCCCCCAGCAGGTCTGTAGGTAGAATTAGGGCCCCCAGCAGGTCTGTAGGTAGAATTAGGGCCCCCAGCAGGTCTGTAGGTAGAATTAGGGCCCCCAGCAGGTCTGTAGGTAGAATTAGGGCCCCCAGCAGGTCTGTAGGTAGAATTAGGGCCCCCCAGCAGTCTGTAGGTAGAATTAGGGCCCCCAGCGGGTCTGTAGGTAAGAATAGGGCCCCCAGCAGGTCTGTAGGTAGAATTAGGGCCCCCAGCAGACATAGGTAGAATTAGGGCCCCCAGCAGGTCTTTGGTAAATTAGGGCCCCCAGCAGACCTGTAGGTAGAATTAGGGCCCCCAGCAGGTCTGTAGGTAGAATTAGGGCCCCCAGCAGGTCTGTAGGTAGAATTAGGGCCCCCAGCAGGTCTGTAGGTAGAATTAGGGCCCCCAGCAGGTCTGTAGGTAGAATTGGGGCCCCCAGCAGGTCTGAAAGGTAGAATTAGGCCCCCAGCAGGTCTGTAGGTAGAATTAGGGCCCCCAGCGGGTCTGTAGGTAGAATTAGGGCCCCCAGCAGGTCTGTAGGTAGAATAGGCCCCCAGCAGACCTGTAGGAAATTAGGGCCCCCAGCAGACCTTAGGTAGAAATTAGGGCCCCCAGCAGACCTTAGGTAAATTAGGGCCCCCAGCAGACCTTTAGGTAGAATTAGGGCCCCCGCAGACCTGTAGGTAGAATTAGGGCCCCCAGCAGACCTGTAGGTAGAATTAGGCCCCCAGCAGACCTGTAGGTAGAATTAGGGCCCCCAGCATCCCTCTACGCACAATTAGGGCCCCCAGCAGCTCTGTAGGTAGAATTAGGGCCCCCAGCAGGTCTGTAGGTAGAATTAGGGCCCCCAGCAGACCTGTAGGTAGAATTAGGGCCCCCAGCAGACCTGTAGGTAGAATTAGGGCCCCCCAGCAGGTCTGTAGGTAGAATTAGGCCCCCAGCAGGTCTGTAGGTAGAATTAGTGCCCCCAGCAGTCTGTAGGTAGAATTAGGGCCCCCAGCAGTCTGTAGGTAGAATTAGGCCCCCATAGGCGTGAGATAATTAAAAAATAAAAAAGTGACATCACTCACTTACCTGGCTCCTCGCCGCTGTAGCTGCTCCCAGGCTTCTTCTTCGGGCGGCGTGACATCACCAGGCCGCGCCGCACCGTAGCGTGATGACGCTCACGCCGCCCGTGCTGTGGACGCTGGTGAGGCGCATCCTTCCTGCGCCTCACCAGAGTACTCCAGCAGAGCGAGAGCCCCTGCTCTCCGCAGAAGCATCGTTGTGCGTCCGCGGACACACATACGTTAGTCCCGCGCCGCTGCCATCAAACCGATCGCTAAGCGTCCTAAGTCGTACCTTCGGTATTGACTTAGGACCCAAACGATCGGCATCGCGGGGACGACTGTGGGTGGGGGATACTCCTTCAGCGGACGGACATTGCCAGAGGCGGACACTTTACAATTATGGAGTGTCTGTGAGGGCAGAGGGCGGACATTCTGCTATACACTTGCACAGTGTCCGCCCTCGCCACTCACAGGCACCTCCCATATATTGTAAAGTGTCCGCCCTCAGCACCTCCCTTCGCTGAAGAGTGTCCGCCC
Organism: Phyllomedusa bahiana; assembly: GCA_025379985.1. Taxonomy (NCBI): domain Eukaryota; kingdom Metazoa; phylum Chordata; class Amphibia; order Anura; family Hylidae; genus Phyllomedusa; species Phyllomedusa bahiana. The sequence goes on from JAODAL010003693.1 coordinate 150,123, forward strand.
CCCGAAGCTGGCCCCTGCTGTCACTCCACCACGCACCTGCTCGCATGGTTTTTCAATTACCTGACACCGCCCACGGCACCTCCCATCAGTGTGAGGTGCTGTGGCCGGTGACAATGATGAGAGGCAGTGCGACGCAGGGGCCAGAGTGGCACAGTACTCAGAATACTTGCGGCTCTGCTGCTGCCACCACCGTGCCGCAGGTGCAGCGCGGGCCGATAAAAATCCTCGGTCGGGCCGTATGCGGCCCAGCCGTAGTGTTAGACCCTGCTTTAACCTATCCATGTGATCAGAGATTGTTTCTCGTGACACATTGTGCTTTAAGATAGTAAGAAATTTTGGTCCAAAAAATTGCTTGTTTATTTGTGAAAAATATCACAAGTATCGTGAAAAATTAGAAAAATTACCAATTTCAAAAATTTTATTTGCATGTAAGACAGATAGTTATTCCACTCAAAAATTTTATAACTACATCTACAATATGTCTGCTGTAGTTTTGGCATCATTTTTTTTTAAATGTCTTTTTTTTTACGACATTTGGCTTTAGAAATTTAGTAGTAATTTCAAATTCAACAAAATTTGCAATATACATGTTTTAAGGGACCCATCTAGTTCTAACGTGACTTTGATTGACCTGTATGTTAGAATACCCCCATAAATGACTCATCTAAAAAGACACCCCTTAACAGGTATCAAACAGCATTAGGAGGTTTTTAACCCATTAGGTTTTTTCACTGAATAAAGCAAAGTGGAAGTGAAATTCAAAATTTCACTTTTTTTTTGCAGATTTTAAATTTTTATACATGATTCAAAAGAATTCGATAAATGTGATCAAAAATGCAACTTAATATTGATTTCCCAGAAATTCTGCCGTTTTCAGAATATCCCAATGTGGCCCTAGTGCATATTTGCTCAGCCACAGCCCCAGAATAGGAGGGCACCAACCGGACTCTGTCTCATTTTCATTACGATTTTATTTAGGCACCATTTCAGGTTTTGCGGAACCCTAAGGTGCTAAACTTTTAATAATGCCCTAAAAAGACCCCATAGGGAAACTAACCCCCTTAAGGAAATATATACAGGGTGTAGTGAGTACATCGAACCCACAGTGTTTCACAAATTTTTTTAGCATTAGGCTGGAACATGAAATAATTTTTTTTTACAATAAGCTGCAATTTTCTAGCTGAAAATGTTTAATTTTTACAAGGCATCCTGGTAAAAAAGGACACCAAAACATTGTTACGCAATTTCTCCAATTCGGCAAAACCCAACATTGTGGGTTATTACCTGCTGTTTGGGCGCATGGCAGGGCGTATAAAGGGAGGGAGTGTTACTTGGCTTTTGGGAACGCAGATTTTGTGGGCCATGTCGCATTTAAAAGCCCCCAAAGTACCAGAAACCGTGAAACCTTTCCAGAGCCGCCCCATTTTGATTCAGCAGGACTCATAGATCTCATCTAGGGGAGAATTGTCATTTAGGGTGCACAAGTGTTCCAAATTTAATTTTTTTGAATTGGCTATAAAAATGAGGGAAAACGCAATCCACCATTGTTTTTTGGGCTTCAATTTTACAGCTTTCGCCGTGCAGTATCAATGACAGGAATCTTTTACTAGGGGTCGGTACAATTGCAATGATATAGATTTTATAATTTTTTTTATTTATATTAACTTTTACACAATATAAATAGGTCTATAAAAAAATTGCGTTTTTATGTTGTCCCTGTTCGAATACCATAACATTTTCAATTTTCTGTATACGAGCTGATTATGGCTTGTTTTTTGTGGGATGAGTTGACGTTTTTATTAGATACCAATATGGGGGGCATTTGCCCGCTTTTATCACTTTTTTATTACGGTTTTTTTGGCTGCATTTTGAACAAAATACAACATTCCTGGTAAGTGTTTTTTATTTTTATTTTTACAGCGGTCATCAGTGCATATAGCTGACATGTTAATATTACTCAGCAGGTTGATAACGATTACAGCGATACCCAATTTGTATTTTTATTTATGTTTTACTGCTTTTACTACACAATAAAAACACTTTTATTCAAAAAGGAAAACACTTTTTGCTCGCCATAGTCGGAGAAACCATAACTTTTTTATTTTTCTGTGTACGGAGCCTGTGTAGGGGCTTGTTTTTTGCGGATGAGTTTGACGTTTTATTGGTATCATTTTTTGGGGGGAACAAGCTTTTTGATCAGTTTTAAATCTGTTTTATTGGAAGGCATGGTGAAGAAAATACTGCAATCCTAGTAAGTGTTTTTTATTTTATTTTAACAGCGCTCACCGTGCAGTATCCGATGACCAGTTAGCTTTACTCTCTGGTCAATACATTACGGGATACCCCTATTTAACGTGTTTTGTTTAAATTTGGAAGCACTTAAAAAAAAAAAAAAAAACGTGTTTTTTATTGTGTTAAATAATATTTATGCATCGCTGTCCTTCTGAGAGCCTATAACTTTTTTATTTTTCTATATACAGAGAAGTGTAAGGACTTTTTTTTTTGCGATGAACTGACGTTTTTTATTTGGTACAACTTTGGCGTTTATATCGTTTTTTGAATCGCTTTTTATTCTATTTTATGTGCTGCAGGATGTACAAAAATCGCAATTCTGTGACTGTTTTTGTTTTTTACGGCGTTCACCGTACGGGTTAATTAACATAACAGATTTATAGGTAGGTCGTTACTGCACGCGGCGATACCAAAATATGGTACTTTATTTATTGTTTGGCTCTTTTTTGGAGTGATTGAGTTTGAAAAGGGGAAAAGGGGCAGTGTACATGTTTTAATTTTATTTTTGTGTTCGTGTTTTTATTTTTCCTCACTTTTTTTTTTTTACTTTTTCACATTTTTTTACATCTCCCCAGTGGGGATTTGTAACAGCAAATCCCCACAGGGGGGGGGGGGGGGTGTGGGGAACAAGCAATCGTTAGATTTGCTGTTTGAAGAGGCGATCTGTGCACAGCGTGTACTGCGTCACAGGTCCGCCATGGCAACTTGTGGACACCATGCCCACAATGCATTGTGGGCATGGTGACTCACCAGACTACCCGGATTGCTTTCAAAAGCTTCCGGGGAGGCCGGTAAGAGACGGGCGAGCGCATCTCTGCCGCATGCCTCGCCGATCGTAGCATAGGAGCTCACTTCTCCCGCCTTCGCCTTCATTATTGCGGCCATGACAGGCTGCGTAATGATGCGTTTTTCACCCGCGGCCGGAGCTCAACCGGCCGGGGGAGATGGCAAAGCCAGCGGTAATTTACCCTGGTTCCATGCCAGCGATCGCGCGCGGCCGCCCAAGCCTGCGCGATCGCAAGGGCCGTATGCATACCTCCATTTTCGGGAATCACTTCCGCTAGGGCGTAGGCATATCTGCCCAATGTCGAAGGGTTAAACTGTTAAAGCCCGATTATAGGTTTCACTCCCAAACATTACTTTTAACTACAAAGATCGATAAAATGTATTCGCAGGCCAAATGCTGTTTGAAGTGGTTTAGTGAACCATTATGCTGCACCTGATCAATGGTAAGTAACCAGATTCTCCAAGTTTTTGACCTTTCATACTAGGGTAGCACCAAAAAGTGGTACATTTGAAGCATCTTCAAATGTTAATTGCGGACCATAAATAATGTGTCTAGCATAACACTCAGTGGGACTAAACAGGGCTCTCTCCCAAGTTAAGTAAAAAGAAAAATATCATTGATACAGAATACTACTGTGTGGACTGTCTTCTATATTCGTTATGTGTAAATTTGAAGCAACCTGTGGCTTCTAAGATACACTTTCCCCTGGCCCACCCTTTGGGAACAGAAGCCAGGGTAGGGAGTACACTCTAAGCCCCACTGACCACTTCCACCTCCAGCATGTAACAAAAGAAAGGCCAAGAATCCTTGAGAAATCTGTTGCCCAGTCGCACTAGTACCAGTAAGGCTATGTTCACACGGCTTAAAATGGGACGTATCTCGCCCTGGATTCTGCGCCGTACTGCGCTAAACACGGGGCGAGATACGTCACAGTCATTACAGTAATCCACAGTTCTCATAGAGCACTATGAATTATGTCTCCTCTCCCTGCTCGCACAATACGGCGAGCGGGGAGATAAGTGACATGACAATTATTCACAGCGTATACGCGCCGAGAATAATGAATGCCTATGGGGCCGACGGGCTGCCTACCCTCCCACCCCCTCCCAAGCACACGGCGTAATTGTAGGCAAAATACGTCCCGCAATTATTGCCGTGTGAACATAACCTAAGAGTAAATCAGTGCAGAGAGAAGACGAAATGTCATCTTACTCGAATAACACATATCACCAAGTTTCATACAGTATGTACTATTGATTTTGGTAAAAAAAAATTATTTTTTTTTTTTTGTTAGAAAAAAGAGCCTACATCACAGGCAGTTTGTTTCACTTTTGTTTTCCACAACTCAGATGGGAGTAAGCACAGAGTGCAGGCAACCAATCACCGCACAGGGGGAGTTTTCCATCCAGGCGGCATCTCCAAACAGGCTGAATGACATATCAGTCAGCCAATCACAGAAAAGGAGTGTGTCCCGTCCAGCTGCTGCAGAAATAGCTATACATGCACAAATTAGCTCAGATCTGCTATACTGACTTAGATAAAGCAAACCGATTACAAAAGTGCTTATTTTTACTGCCCCCATCATTAGAGATATGATCCTTGTAGTGAGAAAACCCCTTTAAGATAGATTTGTAATGCATGGAGGCAAAACAAGTTCTGAATCTAGAAGTTAAATCATACCAACAGCTTGCCTCAAAAACCTACCTCTACAAATGCAAAGAGCACAGCATTTTCAGTCATCCTGCTTTGCTGTTGGGCTTGATTAAGACGCAGAGAAAACGCTTCCCACTTCTCTTTCAACAAGAATTCTAAACAGAAACAAAGTAAGCCGGTAAGTATGACACAAAAACTGCCGAATGTAAGTGAGGAAAGGGTGCTGCAGTGTGTAACAGTCAGATAGAATATTCTCTCTCTCTACATACACACTTTAGTCACGAGATCAGACATTTTATGTGCTCTGACTGCATATAGGTTTCTATGGTTCCCTGACCATAACTCTTATCTGATTAGAGACTGACACCATCCTATGGACAGACTGAGCTTTGGAGCAAACTAATCATCTCGAACAAGACTACAGATAAACCATTTTTTTTTTGTTTTGTTCTGAAAGCACATGTACCCTGTGTTTACTGGAGAGAACATCTCCTGTCAGTGTAAAGGCTAAGCTACTTACAGAGACCCTAGATATGCTACTTACTGCTATAGAAGCACCCACAGCCTGAGGAGACGGCTGTTTCACAGAGTCACAAGCAGTTTTGAAGTCCGAGTGAGAAAACCCCTTTTAACTACTCCAAAAAGTTAGGGATATTTGGCTTTTGGTTGAAATTTCAGGATGAAACATGGAATTTTTTTTAAATGAAATTTAAATTTAGGGGAATCTCTTCCCTTTAGATGAAAATGTCCAATGTTTTAAAAATTTCAGTATTTTTGGGACGATTGCTAAACTCTTTAAATGGGGGCCCCAAAGTTCCCAACAGGTTTGAATTACCCAAAAACATTTGGGGATCCAATTTTAATTGGATTTAAAAACAGGCCCCATTATGTGTTTCAATTTTTTACAAACAGAAGACCAAGGGCAACCCCCATAAATCAACCCAATTTCCCCTTTTGCGTTTGGGTTCAAGCAGGGAAAGCTTCCAAAAAATTTGTGGCCCCCAGAGTTTAAAAGGGTTTTTAGCAGGTTGCAACTGGGGATAAAAGAGACTGGAAGAGTCACAGGGAAAAGGGAAAAAAAAGTGGAAAATCTTTGGGGTCCATGACACCCCTGATGACTGCTTCCCTTTTAAAACAATTTCCTGTGGAACCCGTTTATAACTGCCCCCACATTTTAAATTTCCCGGGGGAAAAGTTTTTAAAGGGAGGGGGGAGGCAACCCAAAATGTTTATGTCAGTCAGACCATTTTCCCAAGTGTTTATAAACAGATGGGTTTTGCGTGCCTACACAAAACCCGGCAAGAGTACCTGACCTGGGCATTGACCTTTCCTTATTTGGGGGGCCCCTTATTTTTGCTCAAAAGTGAAATTGGGTTTCATCACTGAAAAAGCAAATGAGGACCAAAAGGTTTTCTTGTTTCGCATGATGCTCCCTGGCCCATTTAAAAGGGGGAAAAGTTGTGCCTGGTGGGGTGGTCAGGTATCTAGATTTCGACCCACGGGTGAAAGTAAAAAGTTAAAGGGAAAGGGCTGATGTGGAAATTTTGGGGGTTTTCCCCACTTCCCTTCAACTTTAAAGGAGGGTTTTGTGTTATTCCAACGGAAAAAAAGTCGTGTGTGATGGACCAAAAAAATATGTCCAAATTCTTTGGGCCCGTGGGCCTTCCAGTCTCTTTTTGCAAACCCGATGAACACTGAAGTCAGTTTTGCCACTTCGTTTGGGGAAACCCGCTTTAAAAGCCTTTGGGAAAAGGCGAAAAGGGACTTTTGGGGATCAATTGGGAAGGCCCTTGTTTGGTCTCATCATGTCAAAAAGTTTTAAAAGATGAGGACTGCTTAAATCCCCAAATCCTATTTAAACCCCTTTAAAATTTTAAAGGGCGATTTAGGGATCAAAAAACATGATGTGATTTTGCCCATTAAGGGTCCCTGCTTGAGATAAGCAAATTTTGCCCAAAAAGTACTGGAAAATTTAAAAAGTTCGGAAAGGTTTCCCTGCTTTTCGGTTTAAAGGTGGTTTTATTTAAATTTCTTAAATTTTGAGAAAAACCAAAATTTTTTTCGGTTGTGTATATTTAATATTTTTATTGTATAAAAAAAGAAAAAGTTGATTTGTCTATTATTTTTCATTTTCATTTTGTTTTCTCTGTAGGAGTATTGAGGCTATAATTTAGCTCCATCCTTTTTTAGTTCTCATGAAAATTTTGTACAAGAACCAGAAAAATTTCACAATGCCCCCCCTGGTATATGCTTTAATTACCACTGTCTCCCCCGTTGAAACCCTTTTGCCATGGAAATTTTTAAAAAAATTTCTGCTTTTAAATTAAAGGGGATCTGGGCCCCCTCTTCTTTTTTTTAAAAAGGTGTTAATGTGGCCCAAAAATGCTGTGTTTTGTTTCCTTGAGAATGTTTGTGCAAAAAGGTCTTCAAAGCCCTCACGTAAGGGTAACCAGATTAGTTTGTGGTTTAAAAGGGTTGTTTCCCAAAAAACCCAAAAAATTGGGGATAAAAAAAAAAGTAAAAAAGTAAATTTGTGCCCAAAATTTTAAATTTTTCATGGTTATGGGTTTTTTAAATTTTTTTGGTTTTTTAAAAAAAATACAGAACTTACCCAACGGTTTTAAATAAAACGTTCATGTTCAATTATTGCTAATAAATTTCATAGTGATAAAAATTTCTTGTTGTGTGCAGAAAGTTTAAAAAAAAAAATCACCTATTTTATATACACATGCATATGTAACCCCTTTCCCTTTTACAACACGCCCAAAATTCATTGGAAAACCCCAAAATATCGTCAGTTGGGTTTTTAACGGATGATTTCCCAAAAAAACAAAAAACACCACAGAACTACGTGAGGATACAAACATTAGATGTAGTTCGTATTTTAGCAGTTACAATAATTTACACACTTCAGACTTGTTGCAGAAATCTTTCAGTCAAAAATTTTGTTTCCATGCAAACTGAAAATTTGGGGGGGTTCCCGAGGAAGCATATTAAAGGGTATTTTTCAAAACCCCGGCGTAATTTTCCCGGGGGGGGGCATTAAAAGGGGTATCCCGGCGTTTTAAAAACGCCCAGGGAAATTAAGAAAAATTAATTTCGTTCTATGGAGAGTTTGAATTACGGGCTGTCTTCCAACGTTTCCCAAAACGTTTGAAACGGACGCCGGGGGACAGGTGACAGGTTTTCTTTTTTGGGGGGCTTACACGGTGGTTTAACAGCGGTATAAAAAAACACGGGGTATTGCAGCACAGTTTCAGTAAATTTCCCCCAAAACGCTTTTTTGTGAACAACCCTAAAAGTTGCCAAACCCCTTTTGGAAAGGGAAAATTTCAAAAATTGCTACAAATTTTCGCAACTTTGAGTTTTTTAGGCTGGGAAAAAGGGGAAAAGGGGTTTTAGGAATGGAACAATGCCCGAAGTTTTTAAAGAAAGTAAGCATTTTAAAAATTTAAAAAACCCCAAAAAAATGTTTAAAAAAATTTTTTAAAAAATGTTTTTGTAAAGACCCAAAAAAAAAGTAAGGCTAGGGCCCACATCCAAACCCCCAAAAAAAAGGTTTTTTTCCCTTCCCAAAAAGTACCCCGGTTTTTCACGTTTTTGCGGGGGAAAAAACCCCTTTGGGTTGGTTCCTTTTTTTCCCATTTTGGGCGTTTTGGGCCCAATTAAAAATTGAATTGTATGGGGGGAAAACAATGAAAAATTAAAAAAGCCCCCGGGTATTTTACAAACCCGGTGTTTTTCTCTACTGTAATTATGGGGGCTTTTCTAAAGATCGTTAAATTTTTAGGCCTTTTTTAAAAATTAAAAACGCCAGTTTGTATTTTATGCTTTGGGGACGTAGCCTAAACGTTTTATATATTTTTTAAACACAATTTATTTAAAATTTTTAAAAATTACTGTTGATTTTTGGCCCTGTTCAACGATTTTCAAGCCGTAAAATTTTGGGCCGGAAATTTTGCCCGCAGTTACGGTTGAAAAAAGGGGGGGGGCCTGGGGTGGCGGGTGCCCCCGGGCCCCTTGAAATGGATTACGTTCATAGACCATGCATGCGTAGCGCCGTTTAAAAATGGTTTCATTTCACTTTTCCCCCGCGGGGGATTTTTGCCGGGGGGGGGAAGGCGGACGGGGAAACCACTGTTCTTTTGAGAGCAGGGGATTACCGTAATTTACTGGGAGGGTTGGGCCGTAAAAACAGTGCAAATTTCAGCACGCTGTACGGCTTTCCCAAACCTCCAAAAAAAGCCGTGTGAACGGGCCCTTTTGAAAAAGGATTGTCCACTTTAGAACAACTTTAGAATGTCTATGTTTATAATTCAAAATTACAGGACTTCCTCATATGCATGTATTAAACATTTTGCTCCTGTGCCTTTTATACCAGTACAATAGGCCCCCTTTTGAAAAAGGGAAAAAAAGGTACAGTATATTTCTGTATATTTAAAAACTTCCCTGGGGGTTTTCTGTATAGACAAACCAGTTATTTGACCCACGGTATCCAGGTAACTGTAGGTTATTGAAGAGAAGGACTTCTCCACTATTACTGCCTCCAGCAGGTCTTATAATGTCTGTCAGTGTCTGGAGAAAACACTGCATATTTTTCTTGTTTAATCTTTCTAAGTTAATAAAGTTTAAAAACCCGACCCCTGTAACCCCGAGGGCCCGCCGTTATACAAGTAACTACACTCCGTAAATAAATTTCTGTAATAACCATATTAATAATCCTATTCAATTAACTGATGTTATTTAGCCCTGTTACAGAGCGGGAAAAAAGTATTTAGTCAGCCACCAATTGGGCAAGTTCTCCCACTTAAAAAGATGTGAGAGGCCTATAAAATTTACTCATTGGGGAGACCTTAACCTTTTAGAGACTAAATGAGAAAAAAAAACCTTGGGAAAACACATTGTTTATATGGGAGAGAATTTTCCCAAAATTTTGGTGGGAAAAAAGTATTTGGCACCTATAAACAAGCCAAAATTTTTGGCTCAAAAGATCTGGGAAAAATTTTTCCCCTTTAAAAAGTTTCTGTCCTCCAAATCATTAAACCCGGGAAGCAATGTCACCCCGTTTGAAATTTTCAGTATAAAAGCACCCGGGCAACAACCCCCAAAAAGACACACTCCAAATCCCTATGGCGAAAAGCAAAGGGGCTGTTGAAGGCACCAGAAAACAAAAAATTTTGCCTTTTCATCAGGGTGGGGAAAACTGAATCTGCAATTTGGGGAAGCAGGGTTGGTGTGAAAAAATCAACTATGGGAGCAAAAAAATTTGATAATGTTTAAAAAACAAGACCAATGATAATCTCCCTTTGATTGGGGCTCCCCCGGGAAAAATTTCACCCCTGGGGGCAAAATCATTACAAGACCCCGGTCAGCAAAAATCACCGAAACCCCCACAGGGGGGGAAACCCTTTAATTTACCTGCGGGGAGTGGGGGCCAATTTTAACAAAAGGGTTTCTATCAGTAACATACTACGCCGCCCCGGGATTCAGATCCTGGGAGTGCGAAATTTTCCCCCGCTTAAGCAGTACATGTCCGGGGGGGGTCCCTTTGAAAATTTGCCCAGAGGGCATTTGGATTATCCAGAACATTAAAGGGGGGAATGTATATGGTCAAAAGTTTAAACCCAAAATAGGAAAAATTTGGGGTTTGGTGGAAAAACCCAAATCGTATGTTTTGGAGGGAGGAATGCAGTTTCATCAAAAACACCATACCTACTGTGAAAAATTGGGGGGGGCAAAAATATGCTTTGGGGTGTTTCTCTGCAAAAAAGGGGCCGGACGATGATTCCCGGGCATGAAAGAATGAATGGGGGGTATCGTGAGATTTTTTGGTTTAAACCTCCTTTTTATCAGCCAAATTTTAGCCAAAACCCTTTCATACATGTGGGTTTGTCTTCATAGTTGAGGTCCCACCTATGGGTCCCAAATTTCAGCCCTCTTCATCTTTTTTAAATGGGAGAAACTTGAACCCAAAGTGGTTGGTGACTAAATACTTTTTTTCCCCACTTTACTCGTTGGGATACCCCCGTAGCCAAATAATGAAGTTTAGTCCCTGCAAATTACTTCCGGAAAAAGCCATTACTATGGACATGAATGTGGGCTGTACCCTTTTTTTTTTTTTTTTTTTTTTTTTACAAATTTTTAATTTGTAGCCTACCCAAAATCTGGTTTTATAAAAAAAAAAGATAAGGTTTCTTTCCCAAAAAATTTAAATTTTACTGCAAGTATAAAAGGTTAAAGAGACCGTTTTTAGTAAAAAAATTGGGGTTTCAAAACCTACAAAAGCCATGCCTATTTAAGGGGCCCCCTTTAAAAATTTCCTTTTTTTCACAGGTATCTTAAAGAGGACAATGGGCGTTTTAGACGTTAGGATGGGATCTAAAGAGTGTCAAATTTGGGGTTAAATAGTGTAAAAAAATGTTCAGGCACCCTGGGTGCAATTTTTATGATTTGTTATGCTGTTCCCCTGCAGTATGTAAAAAAAAAAATTGCAGCCCAAAGGCCAAAACCCTTATATGGGGTTTTCCCAGATTTTTTAGAAGAAAAAAATGCATTTAAAACAAGTTATTAGCCCCCCTGAATGGGATTTAAAATTTTCTTTCAAAAAAAAACTGTGAAATCAGCACTCAAAAGGTTGGTTGTCCTTCAGATCTTTTTCCTGTTTTGTTTAAAGGATTTTTTTGGAAGAAAGATACCCCCATGTGAATAAAGGCAAAGGGTTATTCGCATTTTTTGCCCTTTTTTTTTGCAAATTTTCAGGGGAAAAAAAAATAAATAAATTAAATTTTGGGAAAATGTTAATGGCCAAAAACTGTGGTTTTACTTCCCATTTATAAAATACATTAAAAATGTCAAAATTCCTCCCAAAAATGGAAAATATTTCCCTTAAAGGTATGTCCCCTACCCATAAAAAAACATGCTGAAAAATACAGGGGTGCAAAATTTAAATTTAAAAAAAAAAAAAAAAACCCAATTTGCCCTTTTAAAAAATTTTACACAACTGTGCATTTATTAAAATTAGGTGTGTCGAAACCAAAAATGCGCAAGCCCAAACGCACTTCCCGTTTTTTTTATGGGGCTTTTATTGCTTTTAAAAAGTATTACTTACCTTCGTATCCAAAAGGTGCATTTTTTCCCTGTTTAAACAAAGGGACAAATACATGCCGTTTTAAAATAATTAAAAAAATAATCTAAGGGCTTGTTCACCCCGGGTTTTGGACCTTTTTTTCGGAAACCCTTTTTTTTGAACTTTTAAAAGGCATTTCCCCGGAAAAAGGGGTTCGCAAAAAAGCAGCATTGCCTTAAATTTTTTTTGGGTTTTCCCTTTTCCAAAGCTTTTTATTCCCGCGTTTTTACGGGATGATTTCCGGGGTGCGTTTCACAAAGAGGGTGGTGGGGGAGGAGGAGGAGAATATCTCTCGCTCTCGGTTCTCATCAGTCCCGCTCCCCCTTCAGTTTTGCGCCAAAAAGGTTCTGCGCCCGCTCACCTGCCGCCCCCCACGCGCCGATCTCCGCCCCGCCACCTGCCGCCCCCCCGCGGCCGATCTCCTTTCCCCCCTCACCTGCCGCCCCACGGCCGATCTCCTGCCCCCCCTCCAACCCGGCCCCCCGGGGCGCCGATCCCCTGCACCCGCGGCCCGGGCACTAGCCCGGGTTACCGCAGCCGCCCCCGATCCACCGCACAGGACCGGTTCCCCGGAATCCAGCCCCTTTTCCCTGCAGCCGGCCCATCCACCTTTCACAGGGCGCCAAGGGCCCGCGATCCAAACCCCGGGTCCCCCCGCGCCCCTCACTGCGCTTTTCGCATCCGCTTTCAGGATGGGAAAGCGCGAGTGTTTTCGTACCCGGAAATGTGGAGCGGTTTTTGGCAAGTTGCCAAAAACGGACTCCTTTTTTCCTTTTGGGCTTTCATTGGTTAGAACGCAAAGAAAAATTTAATTTTTCAATTTTTAAAGCGGATGCGAAAAACGCAGTGCCCGGAAAAAGCCCCCCAAAAAACGCATCGCTGACTCCCGTGGGAACAAACGATTGCTTTTTGCCATTAAAATCAAAAGTTAATCCAAATGACCAAATTTTTAAAATCGTTTTGCGGATTTTTAAAAAGGGATCCGTTTTAAAAAAGATCACAAAAACGTCGTGTGAAAAAAAACCCCAAAAAAATCATGTTTTAAATCAAAAAACGGGACATCCCCAAAATGTGAATCCACCCTATTCAAATTAAGCTTTTTAAAAACCTGCAAAAACCCTTTCGAGGGGTTTTCCAGTTCGTTTAAGTTTTCCACTGCTTTAAAATGACTAACTTCAACTCCTCCTTACTCTGCTCCAGTTCCAGTGGCGAGGCAGCTCCAGACACAAGCGATCCAGTCATTTAGCAGTGACCTCCCAATCATTGCTCACTGTTCACTAATCACTGGCCTCAGTAGTAGGGTCATCTGCAAGCAGTAACTGCTGGGTGTAGTGACTGGCTCATGCTCATGTAAGCAATGAGGGCATTACTGCTGAGTAAAATGGGCAGACTCTGGAGCCCTGGCACCACTGCAACAGCAGTAGTGGGGAAGGAAAGTATAAGTTTATTTTTTATTTTGAAGCAGTGGAAAAGTTTCTACAAGAACCAGAAAAGCCAGTTTTTATTTTTTCATCAACATGCATGTATGAGAGGTTGTGTTTTTTTATAACAGTGTATTTTTTATTCGTACCCTTAACTGTACCCTATAATGCATTAAAGGGAATCTGTCGCCATTTTTTATTTTTATTTATTAAAACAAGAACCTGACCCATATTCTTTTCTTCTTAGCAGTTTTTATTTTCCCCGACTGTAGATTTCTCAATTCAGTTGTCTATATATGATTGTAGGTATAGCACTCTTGCCTGCACTGCTTTTAACAGCACTTAGAGATGTTTTATGCACATCAGAGCCTGTGAACTGGATCAGTCCTATTGACTTCTATAGGAGAGTTGTATAGGCATGATCTGTGACCCAAGAAGTCGTCAGCGTGCAGGGAGGGGAGAGGGTGAACTGTGACGATCTCCTATTGTGACTGATGGATCCTGTGTTATCTATACACATTGGTATCACCTTTCAGTGCAACCTCGCTTTTATTGATAATGAGCAGACTACTGAAAATCTCTCCCTACAGAAGTGTCAGACTATTATTAAGCCTAGAGGCCAAAGTGAAAACTTCAGGACTTAAGAATTTTTAAATAATATTGAAAGTGATATGGAAAACAAAACCATAACCGAAAATTTTTAAATGTGTTTTAACATAAAAACATGAGTTAATCAATAAGTCATTTTGAGGACACATTCACATAAAAGAGCCTTTCACACGGCTTAATTGCGGGACGTAATTACGCCCCGCAATTACGCCGTGTGGATGGGGGCGGGGCGGGAGTGGGGGAGTGAGCGGGGGGCCGGCACTTCGCCGGCCCATAGACGATCACAGCTAGCGGTGCGTATACGCCGCTAGAAAGTGACATGTCGATTATCTCCCCGCCCGGCGGGGAGAGGAGACGTAATACATAGTTCTCTTGGAGAACTGTGAATTACCGTAATGAATGGGCCGTTTTCGGCCCGTAATTGGCGCACTTCGGCGCTTAATTACGGACCGAAATACGGCCCATTATAAGCCGTGTGAACATGGCCTAAGGGTAAAGCATTGTAGGATGGATCAGAAAATTAGGTTTACTCCTTCCCCCACCCCCCCCCTCCATAAAAATGAATTGCTACACATGAGATACACTGCCTGACTTAACCACTTAAGTGAGGGGTATTCTAGAATACTCAAGTTTCAAAAACAAAAATAGAAATTGGTTTAGATAAGAAAAACACAAATAGACGAGACAAAACCTAAAACATAAGTATACATCAGTTACTTGACATTATCACTAGCAAGAATATCAGATCATTCCACAAGGAATCAAAACATATTTCAGTTATACTGTGCAATACACTTACCCGCCCAAGAGATCAGCTGTATCACTCTGCTGGTTCATATTGACAATACGAAGACGCTGACCTGTCCATAAGTTAAAAGGATTTATTAAAAAATTTTGTAGAACCACAAATAATTAAAGAATCAATCAATACATTAAAAAGCTTCATGCAAACATTTGCTCTATATGACCCACTTATTACATATAATGGTTTTATTCAGTTTGTATCCCCTGACGAGTCTTATCAATTCTTATATGCATGAAACAACTCCAAAGAAAAATAGAAAGGCTATGCCCACCTACCCAAATATCTTTATTGTCCAATAATTAAAAAAAATTGAAGCAGTGTTGCAATAGATCTTCAAAGGGCAGTCCAGTTTAGCTTTTAACCCCTTACCGACATTTGTCGTACTCATACGGCAATGTCGGGTAGGGGTTCCCGCAAATTGCCCTATGAGTACGTCAAGGCGATCCCTTTCTCGTCACAGGCGGAGGGGCGCAAGATCGCGGCATGGAACCGGCGGTATATTACCGCTGGCATTATGGGCCCCATCCCCCACGGCCGGAGTGAGCTCCGGCGCGGGGGATTAAGGCCCGATGTCGACATCGCGGCTGCGGGCGGCAGGAGTGAGTCCTGCTGCCCGCCGATCTCGGCGCAGTAATTTGGGGCTGAGCGCCGCTACTGAGTCTCCTACCAGGCAGCCCGGATGCTGAATGGGCAGTATGGGTTGTCTGGTGACGTCACGATGCCCACAATTCATTGTGGGCGCGTGACAGACAGTTGCCATGGAGCCAGCATACAGCTATAAACTGTATGCTGATTCCTATTGCATGAACGATCTGACGATCGTTCATGCAATTCCCCCTGGGGAAAAGTGTAAAAAGTGTGAAAAAGTAAAAAAGAAAGTGTAAAAAAGTAAAACAAACACAAAAAATAAAAAAAAACATTTAAAACCGCCCTTTTTCCCCCCCCTTTAAAAACGCCAATCCCCCCAAAAAAAGATCAAAAATAAAAAAAGAAACCCATATTTTTATCGCCGCGTGCGTACGACCCACCCTATAAATCGGTAACGTTAATTAAAACCCTTTAAGGGTTTGAACGCCGAAAAAAACAAAAACAAAAAACTGTCCCAGTTTTGCGATTTTTGTAAAATCCTGAAAGAAACATAAAATTTGGAAAAAAAAGCGATCAAAAACAAATATAAACCCAAATTGTCCCAAATTTAAAAAACGTCCAGTCCTTTCCCGGGCAAAAAAAATTCCTTACACAGCTCGGGTATAGGGAAAAATTTAAAAAAAGTTCTGGCTTTTTAGAAGATAGCGATGCATAAATATTTTTTTTTACACAAAAAAAACCCTTTTTTTTCCCAAAAAAATTTTTGGTTTTTCAAAAAAAAAATTAAAAAATTTGGGGTATCACCGAAATCGTCTCAACCCCCAGATGAAAAAACTAACTTGTCACGGAAAACTGCTTTGGGGGGGAAAACCGTTTTAAAAAATAAAAAACACTGCTAGGATTGCAGTATTTTTTCCCCCTCCCTTTCCCAAAAAAAAAAGGGGTTTTAAAAAAGCGATCAAAAAATTTTCTTGTCCCCCTAAAAAATTTTACCAATAAAAACGAAACTCTTCCCGCAAAAAAAAAGTCCCTATAAAAGCTCCATAAACAGAAAAATAAAAAAGTTATGGCTCTCAGATGGGTGATCCCAAAAGTGTTTTCCTTTTCAAATAAGTTTTTTTAAAAATGTAAAAGCAAGGGAAAACATTAAAAAAAAAATTTCAAATGTGTTTTTGCTGTAAAACTTTTTAACCTTTCTGGGGGAAAACTAGCATGTCCCTTTATTCCCCCCCCAGTGCCGCTGGGAAAAATTTAAAAAAAAAAAACAAGACCAGGTTTGCTGTATTTTTTACAAAATGCCTCACTGAAACCTTAAAAAAAAAGTGATCAAAGCATCACATGCCCCCCCCTTTAAAGGGTTTTCCAAAAAAAAAAAACAAACAACTCATCTGTAAAAAAACAAGCCCACAAGCAATAAAATGCAAAAAATTAAGAAAGCTATTTGGGGTTTTCAGAAAAGACAACATAAAAACGCAACTTTTTTTTTAAAAATCGCTTCTATTGTGTAAAAAGTAATAAAACATAAAAAAAATAAAAATTAAAAATTTAAAATCATTTTAATTGTACCGACCCCCCTAGTAAAGTTATCCCCTCAAATTTTTCCGTAAGGCGAATACTGTAAAAATTTTAAAGGCCCAAAAAAAATTTACCAACTGGTTTCCCCCCCATTTCCATCGGCCCAATGCAAAAAGAAACCACGGGAAAACCCCGGCGCCCAAAATGAAATACACCCTTGGGGTGGGGCCCTGAGGGGTTTTTGAATCCCAAAAAGGGGGGAAAATTCTGGGGAAAGGTTTTTTACCTGTTCTAGTACTTTTGGGGGGTTTGCAAATGCGACATGGCCCACCCAAAATTTTTTGCGGAAAAGCCAAATACGTCCCTCCCTTTTACCCCCCTTTCCATTTCCCCAAAAAGGCAGTTTTAAAACCCCCCTTTAAGGGGATTGCCGAACTTGGAAGAAATTGCGCAACAAATTTGGGGGGTTTTTTTTCCCAAAATTCCCTTGTAAAAAAAATTTAAACCCTTTAGCTAAATTGCAGATTTTTGGAAAAAAAATTTTTTTTTTTTTTTTCCCGGCCGAAAAGCTAAAAAAAAATTTTTGAAACGCCTGTGGGGTCGATATACTCACACCCCCTCTGGTTTTATTCACGTAAGGGGGGAAATTTCCAATATGGGGTCTTTTTTTGGGGTTAAAATTTATTAAGTTTTGGGAACCCCTTTGGGTTCCCCAAACCCGAAAATGGCCCCTAAATAAAATCGTTTAAAGAAAAAAGAAGGGCCCCCCGAGTCCCGTAGGGGGCTTCCCCCTTTCTGGGGTTGTGGTTGAGCCAAAAAATGCAATAGGGCACAATGGGATTTCTTAAAAAAGCGAAGGGGGGAATAATATTAATTTGTTTTTCCCTATCACATTTACCTATTCTTTGAGGGGAAGGGCTTGTAGCAATCCAGTTTAACCCCTTCCCGCCGGACCCAGATTTTGGTCTCTGACAGAGCCCCATTTTTTAAACTGCTTTGTCACTTTATGTGAGAATAACTTTGACACCTTAACCTTCCTTGTTTCAGAGATTGTTTTCTGGGGACCATTGTGTTTTAAAGATAGAAAGAAATTTTGGCCCAAAAAATTGCATTTTTTTTGGGAAAAAATATAAAAAAAGGGGAAAAATTTGAAAAATTGCCAATTTAAAACTTAAAAAATTTCTCGTGTAAACAGATAGTTATTCCACTCAAAATGTTTTTAACTGCATCTACCTAGTCTTCGGTTGGCATCATTTTTTTTAAAAAGTCTTTTTTTAATGAATCAGGGGGTTTTGAAATTTTTTAGTAATTTTTTAAATTTTCAAGAAAAATTTGCAATAAAAATTTTTTAGGGCCAGTCCGTTGTAACGTGACTTTGATTGACCCTGTATGTTTGTACCCCCCGTTTTCCCCCATTAAGAAACTAACCCTTTAAAGTATTCAAAAGCATTTAGGAAGTTTATTTAAACCCTTAGGTGTTTCACAGGGAAATTTAAAACAAATGGAGGGGAAATTTCAAAATTTCATTTTTTGCAGATTTCAATTTTTAACATTTTTTTCACAAGAATACGGGAATGTGATCGGGGAAAATTTCCCCATTTTTTTTTTGGGTTCAAATTTTACAGGTTTCACTCAGGTAAAAGACGTGTAAATTTATTGGGGGCGGGACAATTGCAATATATAAATTTTTTATAGTTTTTTTTTTTACTACTTTTCACAATAGAAAAAGGGCTATAAAAAAATTTTGCTTTTTTTTGTCCTATTTGACACCATTTTTTCATTTTTTTGTATACGGACCCCAAATTTTTGCTTTTTTTTTTTGGATGAGTTGACGTTTTTTATTATTTCCATTATGGGGGGCATTGAACTTTGATCACTTTTTTTTAAGGTTTTTTTGAGGGATTTTAGCAAAAAACAGCATTTCCCGGGATGGTTTTTTTTTTTTTGTTTTTTTTTT